>PVKC010014920.1:0-21827 GCA_004027635.1 Crocidura indochinensis | reverse complement strand
CTGCCAGCTCTGTAGTCTGTAAGTGATTTCCAGTCCATGATTGGAAATCATGTGTGAGAATGCTGTGTGTTTGTGTATATCTATGTATGTATGTATGAGAGAGAGAGAACAGGACTAAAGAGTGAATTACATTAAAAGATGTATGAATGAGTACAGCATTAAGGTGTTTGACCCTATAGGTGCTGATCCTGGTTTGATCCCCAGTACTAACATATTGTTCCCTTAAGTTTTGTCAGAAGTGATACCAGAGCACAGAGTCAATCAATAGTAACCCTGAACAGAGCTGAGAGTGGCCTAATACCCCTAACACACACACACACACACACACACACACACACACACACACACACACACACGCAGCAGCAGATAGGGGCCAGAGAGAGAAAGACAGTAAGATGCCTACCTTGCATGCTGCTGACCTACATTTGATTTCAGCTGTCTTTAAAGCAAGAACCAAATGAAAACTCTGACTGAGTACAGTTTGTTATACCACCCCCAGAAAAAAGCCCAAGAAGATATATGAGTATTCTGACCAAGAAGAGTGACACTAGGCAGAACATGTAGAAACGCCATAGTTAAAGGAGAGCAACCCTGGCTGGGTACCAAACTGAACTGTGCGAGTATTGTAAACTGATATTTGACCTCTCACAAGCACCACAGGTGCAGGAGTATTCCAGGTGGGTAGAAGGCCAGTCATTGTGACGATGGAGGAAAAAGCAGTAAAAGTTGGGGCAGAAGAGATAGCACAGAGGTAAGGTTTGCCTTGCATGCAGAAGGACTGTGGTTTGAATCCCGGCATCCCATATGGTCCCCCAAGCCTGCCGGGGGGGATTTCTGAGCATAGAGCCAGGAGTAGCCCCTGAGCACTGTCGGGTGTGACTCCCCCCCAAAAAAAAGTTACCCCATGCCCTGTTGTGGTCTATCACTTTCCCCCACCCCACTCCACAACATCCTTTCAATCTGTTTTCTACTGCTATGTAGTTTTGCTTTGACTAGAGGTTTTAAATGATCAGAATTAAAGAACATTAAGACTCTTTGACTTCCCACGATGGATTTCATAGCATTACATCCATCAACAGCTTTTATTTCCAAGTAGCAGTCTATTGATACTACTTCTATTTCCAAGTAGTATCCTATGGATATGTCATATTTTGTTTATCCATTCGTAAGCTGTTGAGCATTTGAATTGTTTCCAGAGTTAGGCTATTATGATTAAATGCTGCTATAAAAATTTGCATTAAAACCTTTTGTAGACACACATTTTTTGTTTGCTTCAGAGAAGTGTGGAAATTCTGGATCTAATGGAAGTTTATATTTTAAAGGAGCGTCTACTTGTTTTTCTATAGGCTGTAGCATTTTGCGTGACCATTAGCTGTGTAAGAAGGTTCAAGTGTCTTCATATTCTTGCCAAAACTTAAAAATGCCAATCTCTTTAAATTTTAGTTATAGTAGAGCAAGAAAAATGCAGAGTTCTTGGACAATAAACTCATAAACATAATTTCACAGCAGGTGATTATGAGTCCACTCACATTTCACTGACAGTGGTATTTGGATTTCCATGATTACAGACCTCCAGTACTATAATCAAAAGGTATGGTTCATTTTCATCAACTACCAAAAGTTTTGTCATCTTGTTAACCTGAGTTTCTTACAATAGCATGGCATAGGTAGCACATGATTAGAATAGAAATTACAATGACTAGAATAGACATTAGTATTTTCTGAAGTTGTATGTGTCACTGAAGTGTGGATGGAATTATGTTGTGAATTTTCTTAAAGCTTATCATGAAACCATCATGTCACTAAAATTTTCTTTCCTCTTTCCTTTTTGGTTTGATAAGACAAAAAATAGGTTGAGTTTATCATTATTTCCTGATAACTACAAGTAAAAGAAGCAACTGCTCTAGTAGTTACAGAATCCTTTACCCAGAGATGGGACAGTTTTCTTTAAGAAAGTAAAAAGCAATCGGTGTGTAGAGTTTGTGTTCAATATATGGGGGGATGCGTTCTGATATTGTTGACGAGCATTGTTCTAGAATAAAAATTTTCTTGGTTCAAATTTAGGTCTTCCATTTATCAGATGCCTGACCTCAAATGAGTCATTTAGTATCTGTCGTTTCCCCATCTGCAAAATAGTATAATAATATCTGACCTACCTACCGCACAGCAATTAGAATACAAGCCACGTTATTGAATCATATCTGCACTTCCTTGGTATTATTTATCTGTATGTAGTACATTTGTCTTTTTGTTAATCTTTTGCTGATCACATATTTATGGCAGTTCAGGGAATATTAGTATCTTCATTTGAAAATAAGTCACAGGAATAGAAAAAGTAAAAATAAATAGAAATCAGGGTTTTATTGGCAAGAAAAGAAGTAAAGTAAAAAGTAAAGAAGCATGTCTATCAGCACATACTGTAGGTCAAGCTCCAAAAAAGAGGAAATGAGGGCAGTTGGTTTTATGCTGAGTATAGTCAGGGTGATATAAGAGACTATACATATGTAGGAGTTTTCAGAAAAATCATGCATATTTATGAGGGGTAAAAGAGACATGTGCATTTAAGGAATACACAATGAGCATAATAACTAGTTACTGTCTTCAATAAAGTTGTGAAGAAACAGTTTGAGGGGTGTGGATTTTAATGTGGCAAAAGGTTGCAGTCGGTGGAGGAGGGCTCTCCAGTGTAGTCTATACTAATCAGTTTATCTAGCCTGTACTCTGGGGTCCTCATCAGCATGGTCCTTGTCAGCATAAAATGTTTTGGAGTCTCTATAGAGGTCTAATCAAAGCCAGCAGAATGAAACTATGTGGCTGCTCTAAGAGGGTTTGTCACATCCTCAAACCACAAGCAGATAGTGGGCTAACAGACTATGAACCAATGTGTTTTTGCTTTCTTAACCCAGAGTCCTAAATTTAAAGGGGAAAGAAAAAGGCTACAATGTCTACATGATTCAATTGCTCCTCAGAATATAACATAACACAATAAATTTTCTTTAAAAGAAAGACATTGAATCCTGGACTCTTCATTATTCTCTGGAGTTCTAATTCTTTTATGCTGTGCTATAATTTTCTGTTGTTTTTTGCAGTAGCAGGAGTTGACCTTAGGGATTGACACTTGCAAATCTTAATTCTATTACAAATCTATAGCCCTGGCTATGTTATAATATTCAATGTTTTTAATTGAAATATGGCCATACTCAATTAATTTTTGTATTGTGTGACTGTTTTTATTCCATAAGGGCAGAAATGAGTCATTGCAAAAGACAACATATGGCCTGCATGGCACAAAATATTTACTATGTGGGTCTTTAAGAAAATAGTTGTTAATCTCTGCTTTAAGTGTTTTATAACATATTAATTCATTTAATCTTCATAACAATGGTATGAGACATATGATATTAGATTTCCCATTTGTAATTGAGAAAATTGGTCATAACATGGTAGGATAACTAGATCAAGGGAAAGCAGCAAGTGAGTGCAGAACCTAAAGTTTGATTACAAATAATCTTGGTCTTATTTTTATGCCATTGCTCTTAATTATATTTTGTGCCTCTGTTAGTCCTATTGAACTGTATTTTATTCAGTCAATAATATCAAGTGTGCAATAATTAACTGCCAGATATCAGGATATATTGTAGAATGTTTCCAGACAGTCTCATGGGGAAGAAAGTAGCCAAATAAATGAGCAAGAATTGTATCAGTAAGTGATGAAGAATATGATAAAATAAAATTTAGGTCAAAGTGACAAAGACAAATAAGTGGGTGAAAGTGGGAAGAGAGAAAAGTTGCCAGAAGCTAATTGCATATGTGGGACATATTTTGGCTGCAATCTCTTCTGAAACAAGGCTTTGCTTATTCTTCCTTATCTCTTCATATCATGAGTCCATATGTATAATCGATTTTCCACCCCTCATTCTACTGTCCTTTGTCTGTCCATTCATCCAGCTGAAGTTAAATATTCATGAGCCTCTTCCTTGTAGAATGATGAATGTCTGATGATCTTGATCATCATCATCTCTAGGCCCCACCTACTTACAATAGTGTTAAATATAAAAGACAACCCTCAAGAATAATTTATAAGCAACATTTAAAACTCAGCATTTATGTAGGACTTTTTTTTAAAATAATCATCTATGTGGACATTTAGTGAACTTTACATACAGTCATCATTTCCTTTCTCTCTCATTGCTCTAGGTAAGAGATATGGAGTCACACAGGCACTTGCAATTACATTTCAGGTGCTCTATACATCTCTGTAAGAAGTCTTGCGGCATTTCATGCTACTACTCCTTCATTAACCTGAACCTGAGCCCTGGAGAGTCCAGATTACTCATGGGTCTTTGGACTTCCATGGTAGGAAAGAGAGTATCCTGTAAGTCTGTATAGAAATACTAAGATGAAATGATAAGCTAATGATTGATTAAATGATGATTCCAGATCAATTCTGTAAACACAGGAAACACAGTTTCTCAAGAATAATTTAGGTATACATTCTATCTACCTAGTGCCAAATTAGTTCTTCGCAAGCATAAGCAAGCCCAGTGCTCTTGTGATGTAGAATATAAGAAGAATAAACTGTCTGGTGGGAAACTGACCTGGTTATGTCAAGTCCTGGCCTCTGAACTGACCTTGTGTGCCCTTGGAAACTGCCTCAAACTGAGTGGCTTTACAATGCCAACACCCACACCACTTTACTTGGCTAAAAGTCAGCACTGCCCTACTGCACTGGAACTAATCCTGCTGTTGGCCACATCTCTCTTTTAGGTTTGTCTTTTGCCCTTATTTCTTTTACTGTGTCCTCTTCCTTGTCCCTTTTATAACTTCCTTACTTCTCTGACTACTAATTCACACATTTCATACTGTCCTGCTGCCTAAAATTATTTTGTTCTTGATATGAACCTTTTTTTTCCAGGAAATGTTGAGAGCAAATCCTGGAGACTAGAATAAAAGCTCTTTGGATTAAATCTAGTTTCCTATGGCTGCTATAACAAATTGCCACAAATTAGGCTAATAAAAACAAAACAAATATGTACCCTCTTCTAGTTCTGGAGGCTGAAGTCTGAAAATAAGGCTTTGCCAAGACCCCTTTCTTTCTTCAGACTCTAGAGAAAAAAAACCTTCCTTGACTTTTCCAGCTTTTGGTGTTTGCCAGTTATCCTTAACTTTCTTTGGTTTGTTGTGTCCTCTTTGCCATCACATGTGTTTCAGGCATTCATTTTTCCCCCTTAGGAGAATACTAATCACTCATTTATATCTATAAAGATAATTTATCAAGTAAGCGAACATCTTTATGCACCAGGAATTAGATTTGGACATAATTTTTGGTAACCCTAAAGAACCCAGTGCAAGGAGTGTTAGTTTTCTTTATTTAGCATGTAAAGATTGCTTGGTTCACATCACAATGCTGTCTGATATGGGGATAGCACATTATAAATCTGTAGGTTGGGTGAGATGTCAGGAGCCCCCAAAGTGGAGCTTGTCTCCTGACACTTTCCTGCCAGCTGCAAATAGAGTTGGTTAGCTCCATATGTCCTTTATTGCACAGACTGGATAGAATTCCAGAATGCCAGAATCTGGGGCTGTCTCCTGAAACTTGCCCATTCTCATCTTTTATTTATTGAGCATCTGCTCTGGAACAGATTTTATGGAGATATTTTTGTTCCTGAAAATGTTGAAGAAGAGCCTTGAATTGCTGCCTTCCAGATGATAAATCTGGGGTCAAGAAAGGTTAAGTAAGTAACCTTCCCATAAAACTTGAAGGGCAAGTGGTATGGCAGAGCACAGATTTCAAATGCTTCATTTGCTATGGTTTAAATGTTCCCTCATGTAGCCACTGGACTAATTCTCACAGAGAAATGAATTAGTGTTAGTCCTTGAAGAGAAAGTAAGAAGTCAGATAGGTATGGTCCTAGATTCATATTTTTGAAGAGAAATTCTGGCACACCACAGGAAACAATTGCCTGAAATACTAAGACAAGAACATCCCATAATCCCTCCTAAGTGTGAAGCCAAAATGTTGCCATTTTTAGAATGAGTCATGTGACCTACTTTGTCATTTTGGTGCTTTTAAAAATCAATGAAAAAAAGTTATCCTAAGTGGGTAAGAACTTTTATCACTTAAGAAAGTCTTAGGTTTCAAACCTCCACACTTCCAGTGGCTTGGCAGCAATCATCAGCTGCTAGACTTTCTTTGGTTAAGTGCCCGACACTGTAAAATAAAAGAGAGAGCAATCTCCCTACTTAATTCAAGAGCTATTTAAGAGATATATTGAGAGTATACTTAAACTTCAAAAGTGGGCATGATCAAGCTTTGAAATAGCCACTTGGACTGAATGCAAGGATTAACGTTTATGGCTCAAAAATGGAATACACTATTAATTGTGCTTATTTTCTTACCAAGATACTTTCAAAGGAGAAGTATAGTTAAAAATTAGCAGAGGCTTGAAAACATAATGCTTTATTAAGAATGGTGTAAATTTCTATACTGTGAGGAGTCTTGTTAAACTTGAACCTGCTTGGGGCCCAGGAGATAGCATGAAGGTAAAGCGTTTGTCTTTCATGCAAAAGGTCATCAGTTCGAATCCCGGTGCCCCATATGGTCCCCCGTGCCTGCCAGAAGCAATTTCTGAGCATGGAGCCAGGAGTAACCCTTGAGCACTGCCAGGTGTGACCCAAAAACCACACACACAAAAAAAAGAACCATGAAAAGAAAGTGCTGGGCGCGAAGAAATAAGAAGGAATAACCTCAAAAGCTTGGTACCCTATGTGATTCCCTTACTCACTGATGGATGAATAGATTCATCCTTTCTGACAAGAAAATCTAGGGCCTAAAATGGACTTTTTTTCAATCTCCTGAGTAAGTAGATTGATCCTTTTTATTGGATGGTATCATTTCAGTCTACAAATTTTGAGAGATTCCTATGGCATAGAGCCCAAGCATTACCAACTTGATTCAAATTCTTCTATGATCTGGTCTCTCTGTTCTATCCAACTCAGTTTTCAATGCTATTTCCCCTTCCCTCTTTTTTTATTATAATTTTTATTTTGATCAAAGTGGATTAAAAATCTTTCACAGTAATATTTTAGGTACATAGTGACATTGAATCAGGGGCATTTCCACCATCAATGTTGTCCTCCCTCCACCCCTGTTCCCAGCATGCAACCCATATCCCCCTCCATTACCCCCACCCTGGGCTGCTAGTATAAGTGGTCTCCTCTGTGTCTAGCTTGTTGTAGGTTGGGTATCGATTCTGTTATTGTTGGCTTTGGATTTGGTGTTTAAGTCTGATAATTTTTTGTTTTTACTTAATGTTCATACGACTGTTTAGTCTTGGTACTCTCCATTATTTCCACCCCCAATTTGCGAGGCAGAACAAGATGATTCAAGTTATGTGGTTCTGTTTTAAGAAAAGAAAAAAATTAGTGGTGGGAATCAGACAAGCAAAAAATGGGAGTAGTCCTTTTAGAGGATATAAATATAAATTTAAGAGAAGAAAGAGAAAAAGGAAGAAAAACATAATACAAAAAATTAAACAAAAAACCTGAAAAGCACCATAGCAATAAAGACAACAACCATAAAATAACCACTGTCCCCCCCACCAAAAAAAAAACCACTGTCCTGAAATAAAAACAAAACAAAGCACAAAAAAGAAAAAAAGAAAAAATAGAAAAAGAAAAAATGGAAAAAATGTGCAAACAACAATAACAAAACCAAAAAAATTAATTTGTGCTTCTTTTTCTCTTTCTTTCTTTCTTTCTTTCTTTCTTTCTTTCTTTCTTTCTTTCTTTCTTTCTTTCTTTCTTTCTTTCTTTCTTTCTTTCTTTCTTTCTTTCTTTCTTCCTTTCTTTCTTTTCTTTCTTTCTTTCTTTTCTTTCTTTCTTTTCTCTTTTTTTTTTTTTTTGCATAGGCACAGTAAATATTAGGGAGATTAGAAAGGGAATTCTCTTGGCCTAAGAGATACATAGTTTCTCCGCCCTTGAAGTATACTGTTATGACAATAGCATGTTCTTTCACTCTCCCTTACATCCTTTTGTAGAGGTTGGAAACTTTCTGCTCCATCGTGATTGATAAAATCAGGCCTCTGTAGCTAGAGATCTTGGTATTTGCACAAGTCATAGAATGGAGCCTAGGATGGAGTCTTTCTTTACTGTCCTAGACATGCTGTTCCATCACTGTTGTTTTAATCAGTCTTCTGTACTTGGTGGTTTTGTCTTTTGCACTGATCCAAGGATGAAGCCTAGGATAGAGTCTTTCATTATGTTCCAGAAGATCTTCTCAGTTGCAGTTGTCACAGTCAAACCTCTGAAATTAGAGATGTTGGTTGTTGTACAGACCATAGGCCAAAACCTAGACTACGGTTTTTTTTTTATTGGTCTGAGGATAAGTTCTGCCCATTCATGATTATCACAGTCAGTCTTCTGTGGATAGCAATCTTGGCTTTTGCACAGATCAAAGGATGACATGTCTTCTGATTTTATCTTATCTTTAGGTGGTGAGGTAAGACACCCTGCTCTTAGATCAATTTGCTGCCATTTCCTCATTGTCAGGATGTCATATCAAAACTGGTGCATGTTAGTGTCAGAGCAATTTAAGAATATCCCAGGGGAGTTTGTGTTCTATGTCTGGAATTTAGGATTCGGTGTTGGACAGTCGCTAATTACCTGGAGTCTAAGTTGGGTCCATGTGACATATGTTCAAGGTGGAAGGTGCTCCTGTATTGTAAAATGTATGAGTTCTTATCCCTAATAGATGAGAGCTTGTATCTATACGCAAAATTTCTCCTGTTTTAGCATGACTTTGCAAGAAGAAATGGTGATATTGCTGGTGCATTTGAGGGTGAGAGTGTCAGGCTCCATCATCTTTGTGCCCTGGTTTTGACCTGAGCTATTATCCCAGGCAAGACTTTTTCCTGTAGGTTTTTGTACCAAGCAGAATCAAAACAGGTGAAGTAGGAAGAGAAGAAAACAGAAAGACAAAAAATAAAATAAAAAATATAAAAAGAATATATATATACTCACATATATATATATAAAGGAGAAAGATAAAAATCAGTTTAAAAAGTAATTAAGGGAACAAAGAGACACAGGTGTCTACCTTACTTTTTGTGGATAAACAGGTTAAGAGGTGGCATTATATAGATCTTAAGTTTATAAAGGAAATATAGGCTTCCCCGTTGTCTTTTGAGATATTCTTGTGGGAGGTGAATTTAGGGCACATTTTCATCACACACCCTGTTCTTGTTGAGTTTGAGAAAAGATTTGTGGCAGAAAGGGTTCTGGTAAAGTTCTTGCACTGGGGATCCTTCGGGAGCTGAGTCCGGTATCAAGGACTCATTGGGGAGGGGGGGGAGTGAAAAGGAGGACCACAGAGCATGAGTCAGTAGAGGTGTTGGTTATAGTTTCTTGCCGGAGGATGAGATGTGGGGCTGAGTGGGTGTCCCTTTGGTTGGGAGCTGGGTGATGGCTTATTGTGACAGGAGGTTGGTTTTGATAACTAATGGGTTAAGAACTGAGGGTAAAGAGCATGACTAAGGCGGGATATTGAATTGGGAATGGTGGGGGGGGATGAAGGGATAGTAGGATTTCTGAAAGGGGGAGAAGGAATTGTATATAAAAGGAACTATAAACACTATAGGCATGAATTGTTTACAATTTAGGTTTGACTCTCATAGAGGAGTCCTCTATGTACTCATGCCCACATAAAGATATATATTAGTGATCAATTCTTAAGCTGTTGCTAAAGGGCTGACCCTAATGGAATGGGTCTAAGCTCTTAAGGACTGGTTGAATTAAAATAAATAATTATCTTAGGTATAGCTTAAGAAAGAGAGGGAGAGCAAAAGATAAGAGAGGAGACTAGAAAAATAGGTATATATATAGTAAACATATAGTAAGAAAAATTAATAAATCAAATAAAAGACACTGGGTGGTGCGTCAGAGTTGGGAGGTTTTCCCAGTTTCTAGGCATTTCATTAGTGATGGAATTGGGCCTTCCTAAATGAAGGTTTCAGGATTAGATAATGGGTGGAACAATTTAGGATATAAATAGATTTCACATCTCAAGTATTAAGCAATGCTTTAATGAGGCCTACCTATGTAGGTGGCTACCCTATGTGATATTGTCTGCTGCATCTTATGTATCAAAGTTCCTTTCCCAAAGATACTAACAGTGTATTTATTTTTATTGACATAGATTTTTATTTTTTTTACTTTTATATTTATATTTATTTTATTTTTATTTATATTTAAAAACATAGGTTTTGACATAGGATGAATTGATAATGATGGGGAGAAGAGGTAAAAGAAGAAAGGGGAGAAGGAAAAAAGTAGGGAGAAGAGAGACAAGAGAGAGAAAGGAAATATTAATTTGCCCAAACGTGTTTGACGAGAAGGTCCTATGCTATAAGTCTGTGGTTTGCAGTTGACTGTTTCAGTGGTCTGAGTGATCACATGCTTCAGGTTCTAATAGAGAGCATAAACCAGAGAAAAGGGGTATTCTAGTCGTCAAATTAGGGTGTCCACCCTTTGTATCCAAGAGCCCCAGTGAAGAGAGAAGCTGAGATGTTATTTTATACTTAGTAAGATTACAGCATTAAAATACATTTTTAGGAAATGCTGCTGCTGGGTCTCTGTCTTCCAATCATATTCTTCACCTGTCTCTATTTATAAGATTTCTAAGACACTGTGATAGACCTTTGTACTATAAGGCTGATTACATACCTGTTCACTCTAAACGGTTGTTTCCATTGTTGCTGGTTTCTTTAAGGTATAATGGATAGTCGAGGTTTTGTGTTGTTCCTCTTCCACTTGTTTTGAACATTGCTCCTCAGTAATGCTGACAACCACAGTTCTTGGAGTTCCTACCCCATTATACCATTGTACTAGTTCTTGGAGTATTACATGTATATATGGTGCATATTCTAAGTACTTCAGAAAAGTGTTATTATTCTGTATTTATCCTTCATTTTCGGGCTTACTTCATTTAACATAATAGTTTGTAGATCCATCCATTTGCTGCAAAATCCATGATGGTATTGTTTCTAACTGCTATGTAGTATTCCATTGTGTATAAATACCACATTTTCATGATCCATTCATCTGTTGTTGGGCATCGAGGTAGGTTCCAAATCTTGGATATTGTACTGAGTGCTGCCATAAATAGTGTGGTGCACACATACTTTGGGGTGAATGTCATTTCGACTTTTGGATAGATACCTAGGAGAGCAATTGCTGGGTCATATGTCAGTTCAATTTTGAGTTTACCGAGCACTCTCCACACAGTTTTCCATAGAGCTTGGACCAGGCAGCATTCTCATCATCATTGGATGAGAGTTCCTTTCTTACCACATCCCTGTCAACAGAGATTATTTACGTTATTTTTGATGTGAGCCATCCTCACTGGTGTAAGATGGTACCTCATGGTTGTTTTGATTTGGATTTCCCTAATGATGAGTGAAGGTGAGCATGTTTTCATATGTCTGTTGGCCACCTTTCAGTCTTCCTCAGAAAAGTGTCTATTCATTTCTTCTCCCAATTTTTTCTATGGCTTTATTAGATTTTTTGGAGCCCAACTTTCTGAGTTCTTTGTATATCCTAGATATTAGCCCTTTATCTAATGTGTTGAGTGCAAAAATGTTTTTTTCTGTTCCATTAACTGTATCCTAGTATTAAGTAAAGTATCTTTCACCATACAGAAACTTTTTAGTTTTATGTAGTCCCATTTATTTAGGTTTGATGCTATAGTTCTTGCCTTTGGCATCTATCCTCAAAGACTTTTCTGATATATAGGTCTTGGAACGTTCTGCCCATTTTTTCCTCAATAACCTTTATAGATTTGGGTCTGATTCCAAGGACTTTAATCTATTTTGAGTTCACTTTTGTGTAAGGTATGAGGTATGGATCAATCTTTAATTTCTTACAGGTGGTTATCCAATTGTTCCAACACCATTTGTTGAAGAGACTGTCTTTGTTCCATTTAAAGTTGTTATCTCGGGGTCCGGGAGATAGCATGGAGGTAAGGCGTTTGCCTTTCATGCAAAAGGTCATCGGTTTGAATCCCGGTGCCCCATATGGTCCCCCGTGCCTGCCAGGAGCAATTTCTGAGCATGGAGCCAGGAGTAACCCCTGAGCACTGCCGGGTGTGACCCAAAAACCAAAAATAAATAAATAAATAAAAATAAAGTTCTTATCTCTTTTGTCAAATATTGGTTGACTGTATATTTAGGGGTTTATCTCTGGATATTCTGTTCTAATCCACTGGTCTGAAACTTTGTCTTTGTTCCCGAACCATGCTGTTTTAATCACTATGGCTTTATAGTAAATCTTCAGGTTAGGTAAAGAGATGCCACCCAACTCCTTGTTTTGCAGAATGTATTTGACTAACCTGGGTCTTTTGTGATTCCAGATGAATTTTATAATTAATAGTTCTAAGTCCTAAGTCCTTAAAGAATGAAGTCTGAATTTGAATATAATATTTGAATATAATACTATTTGAAAGTCTATATAGAAGTGTAGGTAAGATAATCATTTTGACTATGTGATTCTACCTACCCATGAGCATGGAATGTTCTTCCATTTCCTTAGATCCTCTTCAATTTCTTTTTGAAGTTTTCTCGGTATAGGTTTTTTACTCCTCTTGTAAGATTGATTCCTAGGTACTTGATATTTATGGCTACTATTTTAAATGGGATTATCTCCTTAATCTCTTTCTCCTCTACTTCGTTATTTGTATAGAGGAACACTACTGTCTTTTGTGTATTGACTTTGTAGCTGGCCACTTTGTTGTATTGGTTAATTGTTTCTAGGAATTTTACTGTGGACTCTTTAGGGTTTTCAATGTACATCATCATATCATCTGCAAAAAAGAGATAGTTTAACTTCCTCTTTACCTATCTGAATTCCTTTGATTACCTTCTCTTGTCTGATAGCTATTGCTAGTACTTCTAAAACTATGTTGAATAAGAGTGGAGAAAGTGGGCAGCTTTGCCTAGTTCCTGATCTTAGTGAAAATGTTTTCAGTTTTTCGCTACTAAGGATAATGTTGGCTCTGGACTTTTTATAGATAGCTGTAACTATCTTGAGGAAGATTCCTTCCAGTCCTATTTTGAAGAGTGTTTTCATTATGAATGGGTGTTGAATTTTGTTAAATGCCTTCTCTACATCAATTGTCTTTCTACTTGTTGATGTGATTTGTGTATGATGAACCATCCTTGCATCCCTTGGATAAAACTTACTTGATCATAGTATATAATCTTTTTGATGTATTGTTGAATTCTGTTTGCTAAGATTTTGCTGAGAATTTTTGCATCTACGGTCATTAATGAGATTGATCTGTAGTTTTCTTTCTTGGTGGTGTCTTTGCCATACTTGGGAGTGAGTGTGATATTCGCCTGCTAAAAGGCATTAGGAAGGATTCCAGTCTTTTCAATGTTTTGGAAGAGCCTGAGAATCAGTGGTTGTATTTCTTCTCGGAATGTATGATAGAATTCACATGTATTATCATCTGGACCAGGACTTTTGTTCTTAGGGTGTTTCTTAATTATTGTTTCAGTTTCCTTAGCTGCAATTGAACTCTTTAGGTTTTCTACATCCTCCTTGTCGAGTTTCAGAAGATGATATTTTTCCAGTAATCTGACAGTATCTTCAGGGTTCTCTAGCTTAGCTGAGTACAAATTTTTATAATACTCCCTCATGATGTCTTGAATTTCTTGTGGTTCCATTGCAATTTCTCCCCTTTCATTAGTTATCTGATATATTTTGGTGTTTTCCCTCTTTTTTGGTGAGTCTTGCCAGTGGTTTGTCTATCTTGTTTATTCTTTCGGAAAACCAACTCCTGGTCTATTGACTTTTTGTATGATTTTCTTTGCTTCTATGCTGTTTATTTTTGCTCTGGTTTTTATTATTTCTTTTCATCTGACTGTGTTTGGCTTCTTTTGCTGCTGTTATTCCAAATCTTTAAGGTGCCCTTGTAGACTGCTGATTTTGTCATTTTCCTCTTTCCTGACATAGACCTGTATTGCTTTGAGCTTCCCCCTAATTACCGCTTTTGCTATGTTCTACAGATTTTGACAATTTGTCTCTTTATTGTCATTCATCTCAAGGAATCTTTTTATTTCTTCTTTGATTTCCTCTTTGATCCAACTGTTGTTGAGTAGCATGCTGTTTAATCTCCAGGTATTGGATTTTCTCCACAGTTTCTTTTTCCAATCAATCTTGATCTCTGTTGCATAAGATCTGATAGGGTACTTCTAATAATCTTTATATTTTTGGCTTTGTATAAGATAGATTTATTTCCTAAGGCATGGTCTACTCTAGAGAAGGTTCCATATGTACTTGAGAAGAATGTGTATTCTGCTTTCTTGGGGTGAAGAGTCCTGTATAAGTCTTTTAGCCCTATTTCCTCTAATTTCTCATTTAGGGCTCTTACCAGTATGTCTTTGCTAGTTTTCTGTCTGGTGGATCTGTCTAGTGGTGATAGTGGCATTTTAAAATCTCCTACTACTATCACATTACCTTCCATATGTTCCTCTAGGTTTGTGAGCAAATGCCTTACATAGTTTGCTGGATGTACATTTGGTGCATAAATATTGACCAGATTTAGTACTTCTTGGTCTAATGTTCTCCTGATCAGTAAGTAGTGACCCTCTTGGTCTCTGAGCACTTTCTTGAGGTTAAAATTTGATCTGATATTAGGATGGCTGTCCCAGCTTTTTTGTTGTTGTTTCCATTGGCTTGAATGATTGATCTCTATCTTTTTATTCTAAGCCTGTGTCTATCCTGTTCTGTTAGGTGTGTTTCTTGGAGGCAGCAGATATTTGGTTTTTGTTTTCTGATCCAGCCCTCTTTTCTGTGTCTTTTAATAGGGGAATTTAGGCCATTGACATTTAAGGAGATTATTGACAGAGCGGTTTGTTGTGCTACTGTATTGAGTAGAGTGGTTGTTGTTACAATTGGGGGTTTGGGTTGTGCAATAGATCTTTGAGTAGTTCGTTTAGAGTTGGTTTGGTTAGCGCATAGTGTGAGTTCTTTCTTGTCAGAGAATGTTTTTAGTTCTCCCTCCCATATGAATGAGAGTTTTGATGGGTAGTGGACTGTAGGTTGGATGTTTCTGTCATTCAGTATTTTGAATACGTCATTCCACTATCTTCTAGCTTAAAGTATTTGAAATGGGAGATCTGGTTTGATTCTTAAGTTCCTTCCTTTGTACTTGAGTTTTTTCTCCCTATTGCTTTAAGTAATTCATCTTTCTCTTTGTTCTTTGCCATTTGCATTACTATGTGTCTTTGTGTTGGTTTATTAGGGTCTATTTTATTAGGGACTCTTTTGCCTCTTGAATTTGCACCAGAGCCTTATTCCAGAGGGTGGGAATGTTATTAGTTCCCTTACCACTTGTTCTTCCCCTTTTTCCTATTTTCTCTTTTTCTGGTATTCCTACTATTTATAGATTATTTCTTTTGTCTTTATTCATTAAATAGCTAACATTTTCTTCCAACCTCTTTTTTTTCTATTGGCTTCTGTGTCATTTTTGGTTTGTAGTTTTTCTTCAAGTTCTTCTATGCGATTCTCCAACTGAGTAATTCTGCTATAATGGCTTGCTAGGACTTTTTTATTTCCTTTTTTTTTTTTTTTCATTTGTATGGAATCTCTCATTTGCTGTAGAAGTTCATCTTTGAGTTGGTTGTTCATCGATGGATTTCTTGAACTCGTTGCAAGTGGTTCCTTGGTTTCTATTGCCATGGCTTTCATTGCCACTTTTATGTCTTCGTCTATTGAGCCCATGCATTTTGGTGGACTTGGAAACTTGCTAAGATTTCTCTCCATATCCCCAGCTGCTAGTGTTTCCTTGGTTTCCCCACATCCCTTTGCATCTGGTGATTAATAGTGATCTGCCCTTGTTCTCAGCCCTCCTTTATCACCTGGGATGTGTGGCTGAGCTCCTAACTATAGAGTGAATCCCTAAACAAATAAGATGACTGAGGTTTCTGAGGTTTGGTCCAGCTGTCAGGCCTCCTCCCTCTGGGTTTCTGTGAGAAGGTGCAGTCCCCAAGTGCTGAGTATGGTGTCTGATTGCCTATCTCAGCTCCCCACAGTACCTGCTAGAGGAGCAGGCTCTCCACTTCCCCATGTGTTAAGTATTGTGACCAACTGCAAGTCTCAGCTCCCTCCCAGTAGCTGACAAAGACATGGGCCACCTGCTTCCCCAGTCACACTTGCCGTGTGTGGCTATAGAGTGAGGCCTGAGTTCTCTCTAGGTCCCCGAAATTCAGGGACCCGCTTCCCCCATGCCTAATGTTCTTCCCCCATTGCCTAGTACAATTGCCTAGCGATCAAATTCCCCTTGGTACCTGATAAAGATGCAGGCCAGCTACTTCCCCCAGTGACTGGTGTATCCGGGTCCCTGACAAAGACGCAGGCCACTCGCTTCCCACAGTGCCTAGTGCAGCAACCTAACAAGGCCCGAGTTCCCTCTGGGTACCTGACAAAGATGCAGGACACCCACTTCCCCAGGTGCCTAGTCTTCCCCTTCCCTCTTATGAGTTACTACTGCCAGCTTTTGTCCCTCTGATTAGGTTTAACAGCCTCACTTCCAACTCTGCTCATCCTTAATCTGCCAGGTGAGGATTATAATAGTAGTTGCAATGATTTTTCCACATTCTAGCCAGGCCACTTTTACTTTTTACTTTTTTCATCAAGAATTTTCGGGGCCCGGGAGATAGCATGGAGGTAAGGCGTTTGCCTTTCATGCAAAAGATCATCGGTTCGAATCCCGGTGCCCCATATGGTCCCCCGTGCCTGCCAGGAGCAATTTCTGAGCATAGAGCCAGGAGTAACCCCTGAGCACTGCTGGGTGTGACCCAAAAACCAAGAATTTTCGGATCCGGAGAGATAGCATGGAGGTAAGGCACTTGCCTTGCCTTAGAAGGACGGTGGTTCGGTACTCGGCATCCCATATGGTCCCCCAAGTCTATCAGCAGCGATTTCTGAGCATAGAGCCAGAAGGAACCCCTGCGTACTGCCAGGTGTGACCCAAAAACCAAAAAAAAAAAAAATTCCCCTAGAATCTAAGCTGGACTCATGACTTGCTTTGGTCAGTAGGCTACAGAGCAAGTGATGTAATGAAATTTCTGAGGAGTTATGGGGCCTTGAATGCTTTTGCTCACTCATTTAAATCCCTACTGTTATCAAAGAAACTAGCTTACTGGCTTAGTAAATGAGAAGACACATGTGGGACAGTCACCGTTTCCCTCAAACTGATCACACTTAGCCAGCAATGAGCCCACCATAGGGCTGCAGATGTTTGAGCAAGTTATATGACTATGGATTCTAAGATCAGTCATACCTGACCTAGAGCAGCATAGTTGCCTGTCCCAGGAGTCAACAGAGAGAAGTAGCAAATGGTTTGGCAGGCATATTCATAATAATCATTGATATTATACAAGAAACATTATATAAGTAGTGGTACAGTTATTTTATCACTGTATATCCTTAAATGATTGTTACAATAAGTTAATACTTATCACTTCACAGATATAAAATTAATAGAATAATTTTTTCTGATGAAAACCTATATGATCTGTTTTTAACCAGATTTTATAGCTACTAGACTTCAACATTATACACCTAGTACTTAATTATAACTAGATGCTGTAATTTTTGCTTACCTTCAGTCAGTTTCCCACAGTAGTGAAACCTGAACAAAGAGTCAGAACAAAGCCCGGAGCACTGCTGAGTATAAAACATAAATCCTAAAGTATAAATGTTACTGAAGGTACAAATAAATGAATTGGTAAGTGAATAGACTAATAGGGTAATTCTTCAGGGTTCAATTAAGGAAGAATTTTTAAACATACATCTAGTCAGGGGTCTCAAACTCAATTTACCTGGGGGCCGCAGGAAGCAAAGTCGGGATGATTCTTGAGTGCAAAGTCAGTAGTAAGCCTTGAACATTGGGGGTGTGAACCAAACAACTAAAACAAAACAAAACAACAACAACAAAAAAAAAAGATTCCTCTAGGACAGGACCACAAAATGTTGTATAGAGGGCCGCAAAGGCCTCGAGTCTGAGACCCCTGATTCTAGATTCTTCTGATACAGAGTTTTTTTTTTTTATTTCCAAGAACATGTTGGTGAGGAAACAAAGATGTTTCTTTCTAGCCCTCATCTTTATTGTCTGGGTGTTATTACAATAATGTCTTTAATTTTTCTTAAATCCCAAAGATGAATGAGACTATTATCTCTCTTGTTATCTCTCTCTGACTTAATTTTACTAAGCACATTAGTTTCCATGTCCATCCATGTCTAAGAAAACTTCATGACTTCATTTTTTCTGATGGTTACATAGCATTCCATTGTGTATATGTACCACTCATCTGTTGTCAGTCATCTGGGTTTATTTTCAGATTCTGGTAAGTGTAAAGAGCACTGCAATGCATATAGGTATATAGAAGGCATTTCTATATTGTGTTTTTGTGTTCTTAGTGTATATCCATAGAAGTGGTATAGCTGGATCATATGGGATCTCAATTTCCAGTTTTTTGAAGAATCTCCATATTGTTTTCCATAAAGGCTAGATAAGATGGCATTCCCACCAGCAATGAATCAGAGTCCCTTTTTCCCCACATCCCTGTCAATACTGGTTGTTTTTATTTTTTTGTTTTTTTGTTTTTTTTTGGTTTTTGTTTTTTTGTGATGTGTGCCAGTTTCTGTGGCATGGATAATGCCTCATTGTTGTTTTGAATTGCATCTCCCTGATGATTAGTGATGTGGACCTTTTTTATGCATCTTTTGACCATTTGTATTTCTTCTTTGAGGAAGTATCTGTTCATTTCTTCTCCCCATTTTTGATGGGGTTAGATTTTTTTCTCATCAAGTTCTGTCAGTACCCTAGCACTTAGTATCTTAGATATTAGCCCCTTATCTTATGGTGAATACTCTATTCCATTCTGTGGGTGGCCTTTGTATCCTAATCACTATTTCCTTTGAAGTGAAGAAGGTTCTCTGTTTAATATAGTCCCATTTGTTTATCTCTTCTTCTACTTGTTGGACAATGATATTTCCTCCTTGAAGATGCCTTTAGTCTCAATGTCATAGAGTGTTTTATCTATGTATTCTTCTATATACCTTATGGTTCCAGATATGATATGAAGGTCTTTAATCCATTTGGATTTGACCTTTGTGCATGAGATCAGATGAAGGTCTGAGTTCACTTTTTTTCATGTGGCTGACCAATTTTTCCCAACACCACTTGCTGAAGATGCTTTCCTTGTTCATATTTTATTCCTTGCCCCTTTATCAAATATCAATTTATTGTACTTCCGGGATACATTCTCCAAATACTTAAGTCTATTCCATTGATCTTTATTCAAATACCATGCTATTTTAATGATAAGTGCTTTGTAATACAATTTAAAGTTGGGGAAAGTGATGCCTTCCATCTTTTTCCTAAGGCTTGCTTTAGATATTTTCAGGTGTTTTTGTTTCAAATGAATTTCAGAAGTGTTTAATAGACTTCTTTGAAGAATGTCAGGGGTATCCTTGGAGGGATTACATTAAATCTGTACATTGCTTTGGGGGAGTATTGCCATTTTAATTTATGTTAATCCTCAAAATCCATAAATAGGGTGTCTCCATTTCCTTGTGTCCTCTTTTGTTTATTGAAGCCGTGGTTTGTAGTATTCTTTGTACAAGTCCTTCACCCCTTTAGTTAAACTGACTCCAAGGTATTTGAGTGGCACTAAAATGAATGGTATTGTCTTTTAATATTCAATTTTCCCCTACAATTATTGGTGTATAAGAAGGCTACTGATTTTTGCTTGTTAATTTTGCTATATGAATCTATTGTTTCTAAAACATATTTTGATAGAGTTTAGGGTTTTCTAAATATAGTATCATGTCATCTACAAAGAGTGAGAGCTTGAGTTCTTCCTTTCCTATCTGGATGCCCTTGATATCTTTTTCTTGCCTAATTGATATGGCAATAATTACTAGTACTATGTTGAATATGAGTGGCAATAGGGACAGCCTTGTCTTGTACTGGATTTTAGAGTAAAGGCTTTTAGTTTATCTTCATTGAGAATAATATTTGACATTGGCTTGTGGTAAATGACCTTGACTTGATTTCTAAAAATTTCCTTCCAATCCCATCTTGTTGAGAGTTTTTATTATGAATAGGTGTTGAACCTTATCAAAAGCTTTTCTGCATCTATTGGTATGATCAAATGGTTTTATTTTTTCTTTTGTTGATATGGTTTATTATGTTGAATTATTTATATATGTTAAACCATCTTTGCATTCCTATTTGGTCATGATGTATGTCCTTCTTGTTAAACCATTGGATCCTTTTTGCTAGGACTTCGTTGAAAATATTTTCACCTGTGTTCATCAGGGATATTGGTCTATAGTTTTCTTTTTCTGCAGCATCTCTGTCAGCTTTTAGTATTAGGGTGATGTTATCTTCAGAAAAACTATTTGGGCATGTTTCTTTTTCTTCAATTTTCTGAAAGAGCCTGAAAAAAACTCTTGAAAAGTTTCTTATTTGGGGACATTGCACCCAGCAGCGCTCAGGGGTTACTTCTGGCTCCTTGCTCAGAAGTCACTCGTGGCAGGCACAGGGAACCACACAAGATGCCGGATTTCGAACCAGATCTGTCCTGTGTTGGCTGCATGCAAGGCAAATGCTTTACCACTGTGCTATGGCTCCAATCCCTGAAAAGTTTCAAAGAATTTGTTAGTGAATCCATCTGGGCCTGGGTTTTTGTTTTTGGAAAAACTTTTGATCGCCATTTTAATTTTATCAATAATGATAGTTCTGTTTAGATATGCTATATTATCCTGGTTTGTAGAAGATTTTAAGAGTCCATTTCTTTTCTTGTTTTGTGGCATACAGTTTCTCAAAATAGTCTCTGAATACCCTTTAGATCACTGTAGTTTCTGTTAAGAAACCCCATTTTCATTTCTAAGCTGGTTTATTAAGTTTCTCTCTTTCCCATGCTCTGTGAGTTTTGCTTGTGGTTTAGTAATCTTGTATTTTTTTTTTCAAAGAACCACCTTTGCTTTTGTTGGTCATTTGGATTGTTTTTTATTCTCATTTAATTAGCTAATTAATTCATTAATTGATCAGAGCATTAATTAATTAGTTTATTAATCAATCAGAGCTTTAATTTATGCTGTAAGCTTTGCTTTTTCCTTCTGCCTACCTATTTTTGGTTCCTTTGGTTGATCATTTTCTAATTTTATAAGCTGTGTCATTAAGCTATTTATGTAGGCTCCTTCTTTATTCCTGATATGTGCTTGCATAGCTATAACTTTTCTTAGTACCTCTTTTACTTTGTTCCATAAAATCTGATAATTTGTGTCTTTATTTGCATTTGTTTCCAAAAATATTTTGATTTCCTCTTTGATTTCATCTCTGACCTACTGGTTGTTCAGTAGTGAGCTATTTAATTTTCAGGTGTTAAAATTTTTTCTTCTGTGTCCCTTTGTAGTTCACTTCTAATTTCATTGCATTATGATCACAAAAGGCAGGTTGTACGATTATTATTATCTTGATTTTATAGAGGTATGTATTATAGGCCAGCATGTGTTCTATCCTGGAGAATGACCCATGTGCATTGGAAAAGAATGTATATCCTGTTTTCTGGGGATAGAGTGCCATATATATATATATATATATATATATATATATATATACATATATATATGAATATATATATTCATCATATTTATAGATGAGTGAGACCATTCTGCGTTTCTCTCTCTCTCTCTCTCTCTCTCTCTCTCTCTCTCTCTCTCTCTCTCCCTCTCTGACTTATTTCACTCAGCATAAT
>PVKC010014919.1:7732-21932 GCA_004027635.1 Crocidura indochinensis | reverse complement strand
TTGCCTGCTCTGACCCCCCCCCCCAAAACAAGCCTCATCCTTTAAAATCACTACCTAGTAACATTTATGGCAAAAAAGATTTTACAGGATTTACAGGAAAGCAATGGCCATCTCCCTCATTTTCTGTTCCATTTGGTTTAAATAAAGGGTTGTGAATCCAGCAGCTATTTTTCATTTGGGGCCATACCTGGCAATGCTTGGAAGCTACGTCAGTGCAGTTCTCAGGGACCATTGTTGACAACACTTGGGGTACTACTACAAGGTAATTAAACCTTTGAGCTATATGAAGAGAGAAGAAAGAGAAGGAGAGAGAGAAAGAGAGCCAGCAAGCATCATGTACATAAACTAAAGAAGCTGAGTCATAGAAGACACTTCCCTACAAGGGTGATCACAAAAACATCCTATGCCTCAAATAATAGCAGCTCCTTAATGGAGAAGTAGTTAGTAGACTTGTGTTATTTTCCCCCCTCATTTAATAAATCATCTAATAAAGAGTATCAATTGTATGTGCTACTTTTTAATTATGACAAATTCAGATGAATGGCTATGAAAAAGAAAAGAAAATATGACATCATTAGAATTACAAGGTAAGACAAAGAGGAAACCCAAAGTACAGATAAGAACACAGGAAAATTTTAAGAGAGTACAGATGTCATGACATTTATTAAAAGGCATGCTACAAATGCTATACTTGTTAGGAAAAGAGATTAGAGAGATCAGGTAATAACAAGTATACAAAGTAAACGAAATGGGATATACTGTAGTGTACAGAAGTTTGAATTAACCATGCACTACACATTTAGAAAATATGTTTTTTAATATTTTATCTTCTCTTTGCATGTATAACATAAACCACTTCAATGATCACAATCCTTTTCCCCCAATGCCACAAACTCTTACAAACAAAAGCTGGTACTGATGCTTATCAAAATATACAAGACAATTGATGTTTCATATAAAACCACTTTATATGTTAACTTGTTCCCAAAACCTTTTTTTTTCTTTTTTTGGCCTGGTTTAAAAAAATGTTGTTACAAATATTTACAACAATTTCTCCTGTTAGATGAACATTCTTATAAACTGAAAAAGGGAATTTTATGAACAGACCATATAAAACAAAGACAATGTCAGAGGCTCCTAGCTGTGCTATTTTTTTTCTTAAATACAGTACTGAAAATGCCCATCAAACCCTTGTATACTATTCTATTCTGTTCACATTAAACTCCCATTTTCTCTAAGTAGTCTATTCACCAATAGGAAATAGAAAGTAAAGGCCTCTTTGCACTGGATCTTCTTTTTGAAAGGAGCTTGGGAAAATAACAAGAGTTAAAATCAAAACAGTCTTTGGTCAGAGCAATGAGGTGACATTTTGATGAAAACTTTTACTTGGTCAGCAACCTTATATATAATTAGTACTTTCTGGATATGGGCTAATTTTATGAGATCTCAATAACAATGGGAAGGGATTATGATTTTTCTTTAAAAAAAGACATAGAAGACAGCTATTTGTTACTACAATTACCACTTAGAATCAAGAAGTGAAAATAACATTAAAAAAAATGCTAACAGTGCTGATTCAAGCTTGCCATAAGCAGCTAGCTCTCAATCCTGACTACTATTACCAAGGTCACTTGACCAGACAAATATTCCTATTCTCTGGAACAAATGCCTCAGCTCATGAAAACTAAGTACTACCACAGAGATTCAGAGCAGCTCTGCTCTTGGACCTGCACAATGCCATGTGGTGAATGTTATGTGATAAAGGCAGAAGCATTAACTGTTAATTTATACAGTTAAAATTCTTATTATATGGTCTGTGGAATAACATTCTTTGAAAACAATATAGTACATATTTCCTGAAAACCAGAATACTGATACTACCTTAGTCTCAAAAAGGAAGAAAAAGTCAATTAGACTGCTAAAGAAGGCACATAAACTTTGGTCCCATTTTGGTTTCCCTCAATAACCCCCCCCCCAACTAACATTTTAGTAACTTTCTAGCTTTTAAATCATTCATAACTATTATTAGAATTTGCTCTGGAAAGACTGCAAGCAGTTCTTTTAAGACAACTGAGTTACATTTTCTTTAAAGGAAAATTTTTGTGCAATCTAATTGCATTTGTTTATTTAACACAAGAGAAAATATTTTAAGTCTGGCAGTTTTATTCTTAACAACAGAACAAGACAAAAGGAATGCTAAGAAAATACTTTTACACAGAGTCATGCTGTCTTTCTCATTTTAAAAATAGCAGTACATATTAGGTGTTCTGAGAGATAGGCTTATAGTTTGGCAAGTTGGGCGTTTATTTAACTGTGTCAGGTAATTCATGGGGACGTCAACCAGAAATATATAGTGGAAATGAAAGAAAATGTGCATGGTAATATGCTCTAGGTATAAATCTTATTGTCTAATAACATGGGAGTTCTGCAAGTTTATATAAAAACTGAGCAGACATTTATGAGCAACTTCAAATCATCTGTAGTAGAACCTATGTAGGTAAAGCCAAAGAAAGAAGGCAGTGCTTCTCTAAGAAATAAGGCGGGAAACTCTATAAACAACTTCCAAAAACAAAATCGGAAACATTAAGGCAAATAACCAATTTAAATATTTAGTCTTACGGAATTTGTGGCATTCAGTGGAAGCAAGGGGGTAATTCTAATATTCTCCAATAAGTAACTGCCATTTAGGGTATTAACTCATTTTTATGTTTGTATCTCACACAAAACATGTTACTGTTATGCAAGTCATTGAAATTTCAAAGTAAGTCTTGGCATAAATTGCTGCTCTTAAACATGTACTGCTTTTTTAAAAAAATAGTCCTGAATATATATACTTTGTGTAAAAGTCAAGATATCTCCAAAATTGACCGGACAATACTTTGTAAGATAAAGTAAATAAGTTCAAAAGCAGGATTATAGTTCAACAGCAATAATAAAATATTACACGGAAGATATACATGCCAAACAGAATACAAAGATTTAGTTTTTTTGCCACTCTAAAGTATCATTACAGAAATTATGCTAACACAAATACTGTGGACCTCTATGATTCAAATAGCAAACATACCGAAATAGACAGCATCCACATGATAGAGCTCATTGTAGACACAAATTGATGGTTCCAAGCACACAATTTCAAACAAGAATACCTCACTTTCTCAAATCTTGATGTTCTTTGTCAATAAATTAAAATGTAAATGTGCATATGTATGTACAACACTAGAAGAGTGTATGTATGCATGTATATACACTTATCTACACACACATACATACACATACGTACATAAATCCCTGAAAAGGATTCAAACGTTCTCTCAGATTTAAAGGCCATTTCCTACTTCAAAACTACATTCAACACTATTATGATCTCCCTCCTGCTACACTTTTGCTACAATTGTACTAAATACTAAGAGAATAATGAATAAAAATTACAACAGTAAATCCTAACTCAAAGCAAGTGAACTAAGCCAATTAACATGCCACTGAAAATTTTAATCATGCTTATATAAATATATTTGAGGAGACTTCTCAGATATTTTTCATGTCCCTCCCCATCTGCTTGCTTTACTCAGTGCTTTGGAAAAATATATTTCCCAAGTGAATAAAAACTAGATAAATAAGTTTATCTATTCAGTTAAAACTAAAACTGATCCACTTGAAAGGTCTCAATCTTGTATTTACTTTTTTGTTCTCCCTACTGCTGCTCAGTACTGATTCAATTCTTTTTTAAATAACCTATTGAAATCTGTAATCTCCAACTTTCTTGTTAATTATTTTACAAAAGCTTTCCTGCAGTTTCATTAACAGCTAAAATATAGCAGAGATTGAGACACTCCTTTAAAAGATGAGATGAGTCACTCTAAGAATCTAAAAAGTTATAAAAGGAGTGGACAAAAATAACCTTGACTATTCAAAAAAATCTAATCAAGCACTGAAGGAATAGTGAACAAAAACCAAAGTTCCTCTTTAAAAAACAATTTTATATCATACAATCACTGAAGGAACATTAAAATGTGTTCTTACATTCACTCAAAGACAAGGACTGTATGAGAAAGAACCCAACTTCTCATACTTGATATATGTGGGCTATCAGTATTGAAGTTACATTAACAACAAAAAAGTTAAGTTCTCACTTGAGTAGAAAAAAAAACAAGTAATCCTGAGACAAATTCTAACAAGTAATAAGAATTGAACAAGATTGAGAAACTGAGACTGCATTTTGTAGCCCCAAGTGGTATGCTATACCTGACAGTGACCGATATTGGTCATGATGTAGAGAGGTCTACAGGTGTGCACTGAGTTAGTCC
Organism: Crocidura indochinensis; assembly: GCA_004027635.1. Taxonomy (NCBI): domain Eukaryota; kingdom Metazoa; phylum Chordata; class Mammalia; order Eulipotyphla; family Soricidae; genus Crocidura; species Crocidura indochinensis. Next base: position 17,625 of record PVKC010014919.1, on the reverse strand, counting down.
CCAAACCTTTTATCCTTCCCCACCCCATCGCTACATGAAAGCACCAAAAATTTGAATGAAAACTATTACTGAAAAAATTTTAATTGCAATGAAAATAACTAAAATCTTACCCATAAAGGAAGGAAATAAAAAAAAGAATCCAAGGACAAAAAAATGTTCATCAAGCCCACAATATAGCTTTCAAGATACTTAGATAAAATCCTAACCTATTATTTCATAAGCACATAATAAGGCACATAAGAAATTAAGTAAATACACAGTAATTCTGAATAAGTATTAGAGATTATAGTGGTACAAAAAACCCTTGAGATTAATTTTTTTCTAAAAGAAGACCTTACCAAAAATAACTTTTAAAAAATCTGTCAAACCATATGATAGACCTGAATATTTTCCTTAAGACTGTAAACTTTTTTTCTGAAAACAATTATAAAAAAGTAGTTTATAAGTAGGATTTTTCTTTTTTAAGTTTCCAAGACCAGGTTATTTAGCAAATAAGTATCATTTTGAAATTTGCAACATGATTTCTCCTAATAAAATCACTAATTATTCTGATACTATAGCAGATCCTGGTTGAAGTCCACTTAGTTTCCCTGGGGACAGCTGAGACACTTCACTTCTCCAAATAGTCTTAAAAAGTTAAAACATATAGGAGTGGCTTACAGTTAGAAAAAAGAAAACCACTTAAAGAAAACATGCAAGTTTATAAATCTGCTTCCAATAGAATTCAATTTATATATAATAACTACCAATATATGCCTAATGACTGGTATAGTTTATAAATAAACATAATTTTCTACAGGGATCAAACTTCTGAATCACAAAGTTAAAAATCTGATTATAAGTCATTTAAAAAGTGTATCTGTTTAAATTTTTCAAAGTACAAAGGAGTTTAGAAATGTTGTGTAAGGCTGTTCTGGACCCAAAATGAAATAAAATCTGTCCTCTTAAAATCCAACCTAATATAAGGAATTAAATTATCGGGAAAAAATTTTCCTGATAGTTATTTTTATAGGAATTATGGTTCAAAGAAACAAGCCTTTGACCACATATGGCAAGGGGAATAGTTGGAAAAAATATCCCTTGGTCTCTTACTAATTTGATTTTTGGGCCACACCCAGCAGTGCCCAGGGTTTACTCCTGGCTCTGCATTCAAGGATCACTCCTGGCATTAGTTAGGGAATTCTGGGGCTAGAACCCCAGTGGGATGCATGCAATGCAAGTGCCCTATATGCTGTACTATGGCTCTGACCCAATTAAGTTTCTTTTTTTAAAATATTCTTAAACATTAAACTCAGAAAGTTAGTTTTTGTGAAAGAGGCAGAATTGGTCGTGAGCTGCTTAAGTCTATGTCTGAAAGGTTCCTGAAATTATGGTCCAGTCCTAGAAGAAAAATTCACAGGAAGTCAGATGGTTGATTTTGAGAAGGAAACTCTGAGGTGGTGATTTTCTCCAAGGTCATGATTATGAAGCTCAATGAGGGCTTGGATTGCTTCTTCCACAGATCCCAACTGAATGAGTGCCATTTTTCGATCTTTCCTGGAAAAGTTGAAAGAAATATAAAGATATATATACACATACAAACACAAGTTAAATTTACTTGCAAATTCCCTCTCACACCCTAGAGGACATCACTGAATTGCCCTATAATTTTGTATACCATATTTTTTTTTTTTGGTTTTTGGGCCACACCTGGTGACGCTCAGGGGTTACTCCTGGCTATGCGCTCAGAAGTCACTCCTGGCAGGCACGGGGAACCATATGGGGAACCGGGGGATCGAATCGTGGTCCGTCCTAGGTTAGCGCAGGCACATTACCTCCAGCGCCACCGCCGGCCCCTGTATACCATATTAAATAATGTTAGTTAGATCTTGAAAGCAGGGACTTACTGAAAGAATTTAAAAGCCTTCACAGAACATCCTGCATCTGTGAAAAGGTTCTTCAGATCATCCACTGTGACAGAAGGGCTGTGAAAACATCAAAGAGAGCATCAACTATCTTAGTTCTAATTCTCAAATGAAGCAGAATTTGCAATTATCAAACTTCCAGAGAATCTCACATTTTAAATAAAATAAGTCAAATAATACAGACACGATACCAAAGTATCTGAAAGGTGTTCAAGGCTTACACAAACATACTCTTAATGGAAGTTTTTATTTTTGTGCTACCCCTGTAAAGCCCTGCAGTTATTAATGTTACTAGTTACTAGTTTTGTTCAGAGAAACCATCTATTTCCCAGGTTTTAATCCAGACCTCTTGCACGCAAAAAAGCATGGACTCCAGGCCTCTCAGTCATCTTCCTGGCTCATGAGTAGAACATATTTCAAACATCTGTATTAATAGGTGTGGAAGAGAAAAGGAAAAGAGACAAGGGAGGGATAGGGAGGGAGGCAAAGAGGGGGAGGGGAGAAAGAGGAGAGAGAGAGAGAGAGAGAGAGAGAGAGAGAGAGAGAGAGAGAGAGAGAGAGAGAGAGAGAAGAATGTTTCCAAAAGAAGTAGGGAAGGGAGCAGTGGAAGGAAAACTGGGGCATTAGTGGCAGTAAATGTGCACTGGTGAAGGGTGGGTATTTGATCACTGTATGACCAAAACTTAATCATATACTACTTTGTAACTGTGTATCTCATGATAATTCAATCAAAAGTTTATTAAAAGAAAACAAATATAGGCAGGCATATATAAAAAAAGAATATTTCTATATTCTTTTAAGACTACCACTGACTTCAGTAGTTTACTATAGTATAGATAGATCCAAAATTACTTTTCCTAGCTAGCTCTGACTTGTTTCGATCAGAGTCATATACTTCCTGGGAAACTAAGAATTGTGTAGGTGATATTCAGATATGAAGATCCAGTTACTCTTGTCTTTCCTATAGTTATGCTTTTGGATACTCTTTTCCCAGAGTTAACAGAGATGTACAACACTTAGGCTATTGCAGAAACGAAACCTGTTACTCTGTTGGTGTTGGGAATCGAACCCAAAAGACTCACACATGCAAGGCATGTATCACAGTCATATCCCTGACAGTATCATTCCTAGTCCACCTGTCACTTCAGAAGCAGAGAACTGTGCTTTATACCATAGTCTCTCTTGAATCATTAGCTCTAACAGAAAGTAGTGCTATTTTTTGAGGACACTTGAGCAATCATGAGCAATCTGTGTGGCAAGACACTGAGATCTGTGAACAACTGGCATATGAACGGGCCACACTGTAATTAGAATCTCTAGCTGCAGTTAAGTCTTCAGATTCAACCTTAAGAGAGATTCTTCACTGTAACAACCTCTTCTAACCACTTCTGGAGTCTGGTTTTTTTTTTTCCTGTCTTTTACCAGTTTGTTATGCTGTTAAGTTTCGGGGTGATCTATATAGCAACAGGTAATTCATGGTGTCCTATGACATGAGATTCAACAGACTAAAAGCAGACTTTATGCCTTATGAATGCAATCAAGGGCAGTGTAGCAGAAAAAGCTCTGCAAGGAGAAAGATATGAATTAAAATTCTATTTCTCATACATTTGGTCTATCACAGGGGTCTCAAACTCAATTTACCTGGGGGCTGAAGGAGGCAAAGTCGGGGTGAGGGAGGGCAGCATAAGAGATTTCGCTTACCGAATATTCTCAATAAAAAATCGCATTAGTAAGAAAAAAAATCGCAAAATATCGCACTAAACATTTGCATACTCTCAATGGAACTGCTCAGGGTATGCGAATGTTTAATGCGATTTTTTTCTTACTAATGCGATTTTTATAGCATTATTCGGTAAGCGAATAATCGAGAATACTACAATATTTGAAGACCGGCCACGGGCCACAAAATGTTATATAGCGGGCCGCAAATGCGGGCTGCGAGTTTGAGACCCCTGGTCTATCACTTTGAGTAAGTTACAACTTGTATGCCAAAAAAAGTTTTTTTGTTTTGTTTTTACTAAATCCTTTATGCACAATTTATTTTTGTTATGTTGGTTTTTATTCCTAAAAATGGCTGAACAAGTATGTGTTAATGGATTATTTCTTTTCTTTGCTTTTTTTTTTTTTTTTGGTTTTTGGGTCACACCTGGCAGTGCTCAGCGGTTACTCCTGGCTCTACGCTCAGAAGTCACTCCTGGCAGGCTCATGGGACCATATCGGATGCCAGGATTCGAACCACTGTCCTTCTGCATGAAAGGCCAATGCCTTACCTCCATTATATCTCTCTGGTTTCGTATTTCTATATCCATTTATTTTTAGGGCCTGTTGCAACTGAAAGTTAAAAGTAATTGCGAATTTCCTATTGGGGTGTGGGTACACACTGCTGACTTTCATTTTTGGATATAAACTGAAGATGCAACCCTCTTTAGATAACTCAGTTTTAAACTTCCAAACTGCACATTGTAGATTATTAATCGTTTAATGAATAATAGATACATACGGAATGTTGGAAAGATGCAAAGTGGCTGATGGTGGAAAAATATTCTGGAAATTTTTAGAGCCAGGTTTTTTAAAGCGATGCAGGGGACTATTGCTAAAATCCTTAGTCAGACCCTGGTCTTCTTGTCCCTCCCGAGGAAGCTGAACTGCTTGATGTTTGGAGAGTGTAGCACGAAGCACTTTTCCATAAAGCCTCTGACCACTCAAATGATTCATTGCTAGCAAAGAGAAAAAGGTAAGTCTGGCTAGTAAGTCTCTGTAATATTTGTATGAATTAACCAAATTCTCTCTAGTTACTTGGAATTTTATCCTCAGTCTAATGGTTAAAATGGCTCAAACCCCAACTCTTAAATATAGAAATGTATTACATTAGATTATCTTGTAATGAAAGAAAAAAGAATCAAAACAAGAAATAACTATCTTCCTAGTACAGAGCTGGGTAATTCCAGAATACCTTGAAGATACCAATACTTGGGAATTTCCATACTCAGGAAATGGACTGCTAAAAAAAATTTAATCTCAAATGAAATCATTCTCTTTTGTTTTGTTTTAGGGACACATCTACTGTAGTCAGGGCTTAATCCAGACTCTGCACTCAGGAATTCTTCTTAGTAGCGCACAGGGGAGCATAGGGGATGCCAGGGATCTAACCTGGGCCAGCTATGTGCAAGTAAGCACCCTATATACCATACTATCTCTCTCACAGCTTAAAATCATTTTAATTAAAAAACAAACAAACTAAATAGGGGCCAGAGCGATAGCATTGTGGTAGGGCGTTTGCCTTGCATGCTGTAGTCTCAGGATGACCTAGGTTTGATTCCCAGTATCCTATATGGTCCCGAGTCTGCCAAGAGCAATTTCTGAGCATAGAGCCAGGAGTAACCCCTGGCCGCCACTGGGTGTAGTACAAAGATCCCTCCCCCCAAAAATCTAAGTAGCAGTATTTTAGTAGTCACTATTACAGTAATAATTTTCCTTGCACTGTCATAAAATTTGTCCTAATTTTTATGACATACAATAGCTCCAGAAAACTTGATTTGTAAGAAATAAAACAAGTCATACTTTATTTATTTATTTATTTGGTTTTGGGCCACACCTGGTGACGTTCAGGGGTTACTCCTGGCTATGCGCTCAGAAGTCGCTCCTGGCTTGGGGGAACATATGGGAAACCGGGGGATCGAACCACGGTCCATCCTAGGCTAGCGCAGGCAAGGCAGGCACCTTACCTCCAGCGCCACCGCCTGGCCCTATAAAACAAGTCATACTTTAAACTTTTTGGAAAATATCTATGGTCAAAGCTCTGAACAGTAACAATATATCTAACTTGATAAGCAAACCTCAGACTTCGAAATCTTACAATATAGGATTTAAATAAGAGAGATATTCCAGAAAAATCACACTCTACTAGCTATATGGTTTCTTGTTTGCTTGTTTGTTTTTGGGTCACACCGGCAGCGCTCAGGGGACCACATGGAATGCCGAGATTTGAACCGCCGTCCTTCTGCATGCTATCTCTCTGGCCCTACTACCTATATGTTTTATGTTATTAAGGACATTCACATAGAAATGAGACAGGTTACATCAGCAACATCATGAATATCATTAGTTGATAGTACCTAGTTGAGCTTGATTTGCATCTGCCATCTGAACCAATGCATTTTCTTTCTTATTAAACATAATCTTCACTCGATGCACATCACCATATACTCCTATAAGATAAAATGAAACACATTTTTAATGTCTATTTATAAAATGTTTAATTTTATTAATACATTTAAAGATGCTTTTTATTTTCTCATACTAAAATAAATACATTTTCTGGGTAATTTCATACAAATGCCCCCAAACTTAGATCTTTCTTTGGTTCAGATTTGTTAATAGTATTCCCTCTTTCCCCCTTGATGCATTATAAAAGCTTCAAATTTAATATGTCCAAACTGATTCATTTCCTATCTCCTCTCTCCATTATGTAGTCACTACAATATAAATTGTCCCATCATCATCTATGACCAATATCTGATGCAATAACATAAATCTCTTATTGGTCCACTTTTTATTCTACCATTTCATCATTTCTTTTGTTTGGGGACCTTACCCAGCAGTGCTCAGGGGTAACTCCTGATTCTGTGTTAGGAGGGGATGTGGTGACATGGTGCTGAGAACTGAATTCACGTCTCCTACATGCAAAACGTGCATAGCTTGTTGAGCTCTCTCTCTTGGCGTATCAGCATCATCTTATCTGGAACTTCATACAACCTCCTAACTGCTCTTACTATACCCCAGCGTTTTTTATACTTATACAGAATAATCCTCCAAATAGGTCTCACATCCCAAAGTACAGATAAAATTAGACACTAGATATGGGAAGAAAATAACTCTTAATTTATCCTAATAGGTTTATATGACCTAGTGTTTCCTAGAAAGGGCAGTAGGGTGGGGCGCTACAATAACCAAGGGGGCAAAAGTGGCCTTGGATGCAACAGGGAAGTGCTTTGAACAAAACAGTCTACCTTAAAGGGCAGACTTCCAGGAGGCACTGAGTAATTTTTTTCTGAAAAAGTGGCAAAAGCCAAATAAATTTGGGAATTTCATATAAATACTTAAAAATTCATTAATTTTTGTAGATAAAAGTTATGTGGTTATATTTCTATATGGGCATTCTCATATACTTTTGTTCATTATATTATACTATAGTGTGCTGTAAGATAGCATTCATGAGGCCGGACTAATAGCACAGCAGTAGGCACACTCGAGCCTGCAAGAGTTATTTCTGAGTGCAGAGCCAGAAGTAACCCTGAGCATTGCCAGGTGTGGCCCAAAAAACAAACAACAATAAAAGATAACATTCACATTATAAAAACGAGACTTCTGTATCCTGCAATTAAAAAAAAAAGGACTGGGGGGCCGGTCGGTGGCGCTGGAGGTAAGGTGCCTGCCTTGTCTGCGCTAATCTAGAACGGACCTCGGTTCGATCCCCCGGTTTCCCATATGGTTCCCCGTGCCTGCCAGGAGTGACTTCTGAGCAAATAGCCAGGAGTAACCCGAGCGTCACTGGGTGTGGTCCAAAAACCAAAAAAAAAAAAAAAAAAAAAAAAAAAAAAAAAAAAAAAAAAAAAAAAAAAAAAAAAAAAAAAAAGACTGAAAATCTTCCGCAGCACACAAAAAAGTGTTGGCTATCTTGTGGCCAGAGCATATAAAAGAATTAACTTCAATGAATGACACTTTTAAAATTTAAAACAAAAAGTTTTTCTGTATTTGCTGTCTATTTCACAAATTGACAAGTGGTTGAAATAAAAAACTTTCTATACACTAAACTCAGAGGGGCTAGAGAGAAGTACAGTATTAAGGCACTTGCCTTGCATGTGGCCAACCTGGTTTAGATATTTGGCATTCTATATGATCCCCGAGTCTGCCAGGTGTGATGATTACTGGGTGCAGAGCCAGGAGTAGTAGCACACCTCTGAGCACTGCCACATGTGTTTTGAAAACCATGGGGAAAGACCCCAAAACTCTAAACAGAGTTGAAGGTATAGTACAGGGATTAAAAGATATTAATTGAAAAAAAAGAAACTGCCTTTCATGCACAGATTTTGGTTCAATCCCTGGCATCATACTGTCCTCTAAGAAGCACTAGGATCAACCATGAACATCACTGGGTGTGGTTTGAAGCACCAAAAGACAAGACAAAAAACAACTAAACATATATAGAGTTGGAGAGATGGCTCAAAGAGCAGGAACACATGCTTTTTTCAAACCCCGTGTCACCTAGTCCCTCAGAATAATGGCTGTGGTCTAAAATCTAAAAATATCCAAAATAACCAAACGAAGCACATATAATTTGTTCTTCTAACGGATAGTCATATGTTTTAAATGAGTGAGAAATTAACTACTTTTAGAAAGAAATGTGCTTTGGCAATTAAGCAGAAATTAAATATATCATTGTTGTATAATTTATTTTGTTATTTTTTGGTTTTGGGGCCACACCCTGTGACGCTCAAGGATTATTCCTGGCTATGCGCTCAGAAATCACTCCTGACGCTGGGGGATCAAACTGTGGTCTGTCCTAGGCTAGCGTGGGCAAGGCAGATGCCTTACCACTTGTACCACTGCTCCAGCTCCAATTATTGTATAATTTATTATTGAAAAGTATGTATATGAGTCATGAGTAAAACCTACAAAATGAACATGAAGGATCTTACTGGAGTTATGGAAATACTCGAAAAATAGAATGTGGGGGCCAGAGGAATAGTACGGCAAGTAAGGCACTTGCTTTGCAAGCAGCTTACCCAGATTTGATCCCAGATCACCTAAGCACCACCTGGAGTGATTGATTACTAAGTGCAGAACCAAAACTACTAAATTAGATTAAATGAGCTGTATACAAAAGCCAGGAGAATTGGGGGCCGGCAGTGGCGCTGGAGATAAGGTGCCTGCCTTACCTGCGTTAACCTAGGACAGACCGCGGTTCAATCCCCCGGTTCCCCATATGGTCCCCCGTGCCTGCCAGGAGCGACTTCTGAGAGAATAGCCAGGAGTAACCTCTGAGCGTCACCGGGTGTGGCCCAAAAACCAAAAAAAAAAAAAAAAAAAAAAAAAAAAAAAAAAAAAAAAGCCAGGAGAATTGTGCAGCTACAAAATATTTTAAAATGTCAACATAGAAGCTATTACTCATTCAAAATGTTTCAAGCAATTTTATACCAAAAGTTCTTCCAAAGGAAAGTTACACATTTTGTCTACTTTTGGTAACATCCGACAGCACTCAGGGATTACTCCTGGCTCTACGCTTAGAAATCGCTCCTGGCAGGCTTGGGGGACCATGTGAGATGCTGGGATTCGAACTACGGTCATTCTGCATGCAAGGCAAATGTCCTACCTCCATGCTATCTCTCTGGCCCCTAGCCTAACAATTTTTAAATCCGCTGATATAACATGAGGAAGTGAAACTTCCCTCATTTAACAAAATGAACAATATAAATTAGTGGGTTTGAGGGAAAAGTTATTATAAAAATTTAAATATGGTGACAATGAATACTTGCATTTTTGTCATACTATATGCCCCATTATCTTTATGAGGTATTCTATCATTTTAGTTATTACAATCACTATTCACAAAAGCAAGTACTGAAATTAAGTGAATTTAGAATTAGGCCATGGAATATTAACTAAAATAAAATGCTTTTAAAAGAATTTCTCACAAAGTATTATTTTTATTAACTATTAATAAAAATCCTTATAAATTAAGTGATGCAGGCTAGGGATATTATTTGAAGGCCTGGATTTGATCTCTGACAATGAATGAGCATCCTCTCCCCCATCTGGGCATCACCCTGTAGTTCTTAAATAAATGTACTCTGGGGCCCGGGAGATAGCATGGAGGTAAGGCGTTTGCCTTTCATACAAAAGGTCATCGGTTCGAATCCCGGTGCCCCATATGGTCCCCCGTGCCTGCCAGGAGCAATTTCTGAGCATGGAGCCAGGAGTAACCCCTGA
>PVKC010014918.1:0-21825 GCA_004027635.1 Crocidura indochinensis | reverse complement strand
AATATACCCCAATCTTTGGGAAGACAGTGACAATAGCCATAACAAGGTATTAGACAGTGTATAAACGTGTCTTGCTTGGAGTTAATGTGAAAAATGTGGAGAAAGAAACGAAAGGAAATTTGGAAAACCAGGCAATGATGTTTAACCAAAATGACACATGCGTCTTGAATGTAAATGCAGAATTGCCTCCATGCCTAGCCGGCTGCCTGCCATCCTGAGGCTTTATCACATCATAATGCAGTGATGAGGTATTTCTTTGCTTTTTCCGTATTTCTACTCGTAGATGCCAACAATGATTATTTGTCATTTCAGAAATAAAGATACTCAAAAGTAACATCTGTGATTCCATATTTTTCTGGGGGATTCAAAATGCATGTCTTATTCCTATCTGTAACCAAGGAATATTTGCAGTCAAACGTAATTCCTGTGGACTTCATTTAGCTCTGGGCCAGCCTGACTAAAAGGTTTTAAAATGGTGCCCATGCTCTCAGCACTACACTCTGCGGATTCTCGACCCTTTAATCCCCACTTTCTTTAATACAAATAAAAGAGAGTTTATCAGTTGATACAGATGAGTAGGAGTGTGCCATGTAAATTTTAAGGAATTATGCACTAAATTACAGTGCCCATTTGGGGGCTTAAATATTATTCTCCACTACATGAAACTGGCATGGATTTGATTTGAGCTGAAATGGCACACAGGGACAGGCAATTATTTTTGTTATTATATTTCCTACCCTAGCCCCCAGAACCTAAGGACAATGGGAGGGATGTTCATTTATAATTTGACCTCCTGAATTGTTCTTGAAATGCAATTTAATCCTCATATCAAGCAAAGTCTAATGTTATATTTGCCAGTAAAATAGTCATTTGCATTTTTTATTGACAATACAAATTGTGTTTAATCAGGCAGTGGGCCTCTTAACGTTTCCAAATGATTAAAGACCCACTTTTGTTCAAACTAAAGCCATTTGGGTCAAATGCATTTTGTTCTTTTTAATGATCAGAGCACATAAAGTTGCATTTTTAATTTTTGTGCTTTGGGGCCACACCCAGCAGTGTTCAGGCCTATGCCTGGCTCTGTACTCAGAGATCACTTCTGGAGGTGTTCAAGGGACCATAATGGGGTGCCCAAATATTGAATCCAGGTTGGCTGCATGCAAGGCTCATGTACTCATTGTATCATCTCTCTGGCCCCTAAAGCTGCATTTAAACATTTTATGTGATGAAGAAAAAGTAAGAAAGAAATGGTATAGGTCCCATATAGTTCTGTTTACTTTTCTTTATAAGAAAAAAGGGAGGTGGAAGGGTACCAGGACACTTCTACATTCTGAAGTTCTCCATTTAGGAACCTACCCAACCTTAAAATTTAAGTCAGAGGGGCCAGAGTAATAGCACAGTAGGTAGGACATTACATGCGACTGACCTGGGTTCACTCCTCAGCATCCCATCGGATACCCTGAGCACTGCAAGGAATGACCCCCAAGTGCAGGGCCAGAAGTAAATCCCTAAGCACGGTTGGATGTGACTCAAAAACAAACAAGCAAAAATCACACTTATTTCTACTAACTTTAATGACTGTCATGATGATCGTAATGAATTTAGTTCTGGGGCCCCCGAGTCAAGGTTCTGGCTGGATTGTAATTATAAGAAAGACATGGTCCATTTTCCAGTTTCTACTTATATGGCATAGATTTGTTCTGTGTCTCAGATTCCTTGCCTATGAGCAGAAAGGAGGGAAGGAGTGCAGTGCCCCTTTGTCTTCCTTAAAATCGCATACTAATTTATCCTTGGAGAAGCATTAGAGCTAACCTAGGTGAGAAGCTCAGTTTAGCTTTTATGAGCAAAAGGACCTCCCTGCCTCAGTTTCCCTATCCCTATAGTAGTAGTTTGGACATAAGGGCACTTTTCAGGGTATTGTAAGAGCTCTTAGGAGCAATGCTGACAGTGGTGACCATCCTGTGGGAAGTGAAATGCTGTTTCCGGTGACTGCTCTGTTTTCTTAGAGCTCTTACTGGGATCACTTCCTCACCAACTCATTGCATGGATCATTCTGAGCTAAATTGATAAAATGCACCAAACCCAGACATGTGGTAAGTCTCTCTGTATCAGCCATCATTTTTACTGTGACTCATCGAGCATTTAAGAAGTACTCACCATGTCAGGCATTATATTAGCAATTCTTATAGCAAACTCCTAAGAAGAGAGAGCTATTAGTTTTGCTGAAGAGGAAAAAGTGGTGAGGTCATGCTCTCCAGGGAACATGCTGAGTGGACAGTGGAGTCAGGACCTGAAAGCAGGGCAGTGAGCTCCAAGCCTTCCCTCTCTCCTTACTTCTCTCCCTCCCTCCTGCCCCACCTCCAGACTTTCTGGGTCCCGGGTTTAGACCTCAGAGCTCTGAGGTATGGGGCCATTCCCACAGTCTCCTGAGAAGCCCTCATGTTCTTCCCTCCCAGCCCACAGTTTCTGCTTCCTTCCCTCTCCAGGTTTACCACAGCCACTTCCCTCTCCCTCAGGAACTGTCCTCTTCCTTCTAGAAAACCCCAGAAATTCAAACCTATTTCTGTTTCCTTTTCCCACAAATTCACATTTTACCTGCTTCCCTCTTTCCTCCTACCCCATCTCTATCTTGATTTCCTTTACAATTATTACCAAGATAAGGTATTGGGACCACGATAGTGACAATGATGGAATCCAGTTTGTTTTTGTGAGAAGATATTCACTGAGAAATGAAAAAAATGACCTTTGTTGAGACTGGTCGCATGGACACAGATTCTAACAATAACACACCTTGTTGAGAATTTACTCAGCTCCACAACTGTTCGAAGCAGCCCCCCTGCTGTTCATGTAGCTAATCTTCACAGCAAAACTAGACAACATGTATAAATACTGTCTGCCAGTGTCAGATAAGGTAATGTGCCACAGGCAGTGGGGTCTGGGGAATCTCTGTGGAGGGCAGAAGAAGCCTTGTTTCTTTCTATTCCTCTCTGTAGTGGCTGACTGAGCAGTGTTCACTAGCATTGGTTCCACAGATTAGGGGATGGAGGGTTTACTGGTGGGTGCCCCTGTGCCAGAAATTCTTTCAAATGCTTCTGCTCCCTCTATCTGCAAGGAGGACTCGGGGAACTCAGTTGTGCAGTGCTTTGCTTCACCTCATACAATGATGTGAGAAATAGAAACAAGGATTAAACCCCTAGTATGGCCAGGATTGAGATTCAAACTATTGCTTGTATATAAGTTCTGAAACTCTAGGGAATGTATTTAAATCTAGATCTTTACCCTTAGAGAAGCATTAGAACTAAACTAGGTGAGAAGCTCAGCTCAGCTTTTAGAAGCAAAAGGATCTCCCTGCCTCAGTTTCCCTATCCATATAGTAGGGACATACGGGCACTTTGCAGGATTTTGTAAATGTCTTAGGTGAAATGCTGACATTGGTGGCCGCTCTGTGGGAAGTTAAGTGCTGTTTCTGATGGCTGCTCTAAGCCATGGGGTGGTGCAATAATTTATCAGGGGAGTGAAATGGTTTAGGATGAACAAAGTGAGTTTACTGAGAGTTCACTAGTCAGACAGACACAGCAGAGGCCTCTTGATAGTGTGATATTCACTTAGCAAGGTCTTAGGGAGTCTTTTATAGTATGTTTTTGAGCTACTTAGGAAGGAAATTTCTACTTTCTAGAGATCAGTTAATTCCGGGAAAAGGGTGAGCAGGAGACATGTGGCCATACTAAGTCATGAAAGGCTGAGTTGATCCCAGTGGCGCCTCTGGTATCTTTTGGGCACAACTGATGGTGCTAGCAGGGACGGTTTCAGCCCCATCAGGTCAATAAAATAGGACGTAGGCATTTTTAATGAGGGTTTTTGCTAGACCACTTTATGTTCTTCCATCTTCTTCCCTCTGGTATTCAGGGTGCTGTGAGGAATAAAATAGACCAGATGCTTAACCTCTAGGAGGTTTGGATTCTAGTCAGGGAATTCAGCAGTGAACAGGGTAGTCAATGAGCAGGTCATAGAGAAGTGAAGGCGATAAGGAGGGTGGCAGACAGTTATCTTTTGGGACTCTTTCCCCCATATTTCCATCTCCACATCCAACTGGGAGCTTCACTGAAATTCTAAATTTTCCCTTTATAATTAAGTCTAGCAGAGTTTCTTTACCTTTTTTTTTTCCAACCATGACTACCTTCTAGTTTGTTTCCTTCTGTGACTCCCTCCATTCTACTGGAGTCCTCCTACTCTGGCATTATGGACCCCCTATTCATGTCATTTTCACTTGTAGAATATCTTTGAATATTCTTCCTAAGAATATTCTGGGGGAACCCCAGCTGAGAAATGCTGAAGTAGGCAAAGGCTCCACAGAAGTGTGTCAGTGTTTCCATGAGCCCATTTCAGTCCTTGCCCCACTAACCCCATAGTTTAGGGGAGAGGGGCAATCAGGTTATTCATCTTGTGTTGACTCCACTGTTTACCTTGTGAAGAAAGTTTAAGGAATGTTAACTACGGTTCTTCCCACAGGGCTACGCAGTTGGGGCATCTTGATCACATTACTTCACCCCTCTTGACCAATAATTTCTATTTGAAAAACAGTAAGAACAAGAGTATGTAAATAAGAGGGTCACTAGGAGGATGAAGCCAATCATTCTCCTAAAGCAATTGCTACCATGTCTGATAGAAAATAAGTGCAGCCTCAGTAGAAGCTAGCTGGTCTTCCTGTAATGACATCATCACTCTGAAGTTTTGGTGCCAGCATTTAGGCATAGTGGGTCAAAGAAAAACAAGTGCAGTCTTACTATGTAGAATCTCTGCTGTTCAGTTCTGTTCCTAAATCTTCATCTCACAGTGAAGTTAATGGTGATAATAAAGGGCAGGGGAGATCATAAATAAGAAAGGTTCTGGGGCTGGGCGGTGGCGCTGGCGGTAAGGTGCCTGCACTAACCTAGGACCGACCACAGTTCGATCCCTCGGTTCCCTATATGGTCCCCCGTGCCTGCCAGGAGCGACTTCTGAGCATATAGCCAGGAGTAACCCCTGAACGTCACCGGGAGTGGCCCAAAAACCAAAAAAAAAAAAAAAAAAAAGAAAAGAAAAGAAAAGAAAGGTTCCTTGACAATAAGCTGGAAGAGAGGCAAGGTGAGAAACTCAGGGATGAAAGGATAAGTATTTCTAGAGAGAAGATTCTGTATAGATAGCACAAAGAGTTGAACATGAGCCCAGATGCAAAAGGACAGAGAAGAGCAGTTCTAGTAGAGGGAATCAGCCTATATTTAGCTGCAGCTGTTGTCAATGGGTTCCCACTACACCACCTCAGTGATCCTAGAGAAGAATGGAGCAGAGAGATTCAGTCCTCGCTTTCCAGAGTACATAGCACTAATGTGCAGTGCTGTGCTTTGCTAAGTGCAGCACACATTAAGGTATTGATGTGTGAAACTTATTATTATTATTATTATTATTATTATTATTATTATTATTATTATTATTTGGTTTTGGGGTCACACCTGGCAGCGCTCAGGGGATTTGAACCACCGACCTTCTGCACGCAAGGCAATACCTTACCTTCATGCTATCTCTTGGACCCCTGATCTGTGAAATTTTGAAGATGATCTTTCCCTCTTCCCTTGACAAATGAGGAAACAGAGGCTTGTAAAATGAAAGAGTTTTCCAGGATTTTCCAACTAGGAAGTGGTGCAGCAAGGATTCAGTCTCATGTTCCTCTGGCTTCAGAATGTCCGTGATCTTTTCACATACAGATTCTAGAAGCATGGAGGGTTAGATACCCCCGTCCCCGCACATACTCCAATAAACAGACACCACCCGTTGATAAAATACAACTAGTGCCAGGGCACTTTAGAGCAAATGTGATAGAACCCCCAAGAAAGGGAAAATTTTTTTTTTTCAAATTTCATTTAAAGGGAAGGGGAAGCCCCTCCTTGAGGACTGCAGTAAATTTCCTAGAGCTTGTCAGTTCTTGCTCAGCCAGGCTGATTAGTTGGAGTGGAGCTGTCCAGGTTGCTTAAGCGAAGGCAGATGACTTGATTGTAGTTCAATGCCTGAGCTGTCACTGAGCTGCCTTCCTAAATATGATCCTTATTGCCCTGCTCACCCCTCTCTATAAACACAACCACAGTGAAAGCATAAAACATTAAAAACATCCCCTGGGTGATTGCTATTGCCTTTTGAATTAACACCAGAAATGCTCATTTGAGAGATGTGGTTTAACTCAAGCGATATTTCTTGACGGGTTAATGAATATCATATGTTATACTTTAACCTAATATACCACCATCAATTATTTAGGTATTTTTATTGATTGACCTCTTCCAGATTATTTAATAGTACATTTTTCACTATTCAGAAGATTTAATGCTGTGCACTAAAGCACCTTCCTTTGCTGCTAGGAATGGTGGCTGCTGTGGGGTGGGGGAGAGAGAGAGAGAGAGAGAGAGAGAGAGAGAGAGAGAGAGAGGAAGAGAGAGGAAGAGAGAAAGAGGATGGATGTGTACTTTTTTGAGGGAGGGAAGAAATAAATTATAGAACATCCTGGAATTAACTAACATAATACACATATAATCCTGTGAACTTTATTATTATTATTATTATAATTGTTATTGTTGTTGTTGTTCTTAGGCAGTCACCTCTAGTGGTGTCCAAGGACTGACTCCAAAATCTAAAATTTGGAATCAGTTTTGTAGGGCTCTGAAAGCCATGCGGCATGCAATGGATCAAAGATGGATCAGACCCACTCTGCCATCACTCCAGCCTAAACCTTGTGAACTTTAAACAACAAAGAATCAAACTATGGATCACACATGTAAAACAGGTTCTGAGAGATAATCAGGCCATACAATTAGCATTAATATATAGATATACAAGAAGTAGAAGGAGCATGGAAAGGGTGAATACCTTGCCAAATGGATACCAACATAAGTTATAACTTATAACATGAGTTATAACTTGTAAAGAAAATCCATCACAACCTCATTGCCAAAATCTAGATAGCAATTTGGAGCTCATGTCCATTTAGCCTATATTAGAAAACTTAATTCTCATCTTCTCACAGGCTTCTCTAAAGCTATATAGGAAGGAAGAAGATTGAGTCCAGAAGATAGTCTGCTGGATTGCACTTTTCTCAGGACATAAATTAGTTTTTGTGTTCTTGGTAGTGGACCTATGGAAGCACATCTTCCTACAGAAACTAGATTTCCTTGTACAACTCAGCTGCTTCTAACACAACTCAATGCTTTGGAGGACACATAAACTGGATATGGTTGGGGATTATGGTTTGGGTATGACAGAATTACCTTATGGTAGGATTTGGAGATCAAGTTGATTTAACTTTGTTAGTCTTCATCATCTTTCCTTGGAGTCTCATTTTATGAGTTTGATACTGAGCCTGACAAAATTAATATGACTGCTGATGATTATATTACTAATGTTCATATTTGGCCATTCATAGATTGAAAATACTAGTATAAAACATTATTTAATCTCTCACACTGTATGGGTAAAATTTATTTCTAACATTATAATCTTGATGTTTAGAATTTTTACTATATTAACATAAATAAAAATGAGTAGAAATATTGTTTCATAGGATTCAGATATATAGTACTTTTATCTGCAGAATTATGTCCAGCACTTAAAGTTCAGTGTTCATCTTTCCCCATATAGTTGATCTCTTCCCTATCTCCTCATAGTTTGTTTTTGTTTTGTTTTCGGCCACATCCTGCAGTGCTCAGGGGTTACTTCTGACTCTGTACTTAGATATCACTCTTGGCAGGCTCATAGAACCATAATGGATGCCAAGAACTGAACCTGGTCAGCTGTGTGCACTGCAAATGCCCTACCCATTGTGTTATCACTCTGGCCCCCTACATCAATAGTTTTATGCCAGTGGAGGAAATTAAAATCTTCTTTTGAACCTGAGCTATGGGACCAGTGAAACACAGTGAAAGCTGGTAGCCAGAAGACATTATTGCATCTGGTACTTCATGTTCTTAGTTTTGTGATCTTGGTCAAATAATCTAGATGTTATAGAAGTAGGTCCATAATTTTTAAATGTTTAGAAAAAGAATACCAAAAATGATATAATCATATAAATCCATGAGTAAAGAGATTCAGGCCTGGGAAATACAGGGCAAATTTGTAGTATTATTCTAGACCCTGACTACATAAAGTGTGGTCCCTGTTATTGTAGTGTGATTGATTGTAGGGGATGTAAAAAATTCTAACCATTAATTTTAAATAATTTTAATGTATTATTATCAATGTTTGAATTGTAAACATAGCTTACATACTTGTAGACCTAGGGTCAGGTAATAATTTCTTGGGTAAAAGGATCATAAGTGGAACATCTTTAGAGGCCCAATTTGCCATGCATGTGACTGATCCCATATTGAATTTTTGGCAACTGCATTTGGTTTCCTGAGCACCATTGACTGTGGCCCAAACTGCCCCCAGCCAGAAACCCTTCTCTAAGATTGGGACATTTAGGGAGCTTTGTGGGTGGTGTCTTTATAGATAACATCTCTTGTTAGCAACAGTATCTTTACCCAACACAGATGGGCACGTCCAAAATTCTTCTCAGCAGAGAACTCCAAGCTGCTTCCTATCCTAGCAATAAGATGTCAACTCTTTTCCAGCCATTGGACCCAACACCATTCCTTAGACTAATCCTTAGAGAGCTGTTTCTCTTCACTTATAGTTCAGAGGAACGATCTGGGAAAACTCAGGAAACCATTCCACATCTTAGAAGAGAGGTGGACATGCTTTTTGTAATAGAGTTAGGTGGTAGCTGTGAAAAAGTCATCCTGCTGCATGCATCAGCTTTCGTAGGGGGTGGGGGCTGACAGTATATAAAGGCTTTGTGATAAGTAATTTAATTTAATTTTCATATTTTATTGATTTTTTTTGGCCACATCCAGTGATACTCAGGGTTTACTCTTGGCTCTGCACTCAAATATTATTCCTGGCAGATTTGGAGGACCATATGGGATGCCAGTGATGGAAGTTGGGTAGGCTTCATGTAAGACAAATACTCTACTCCCTATACTATTGCACTGGTCCCAGTAATGAATTATTTTATTTTATTTTATTTTATTTTATTTTATTGGGTTTTGGGTCACACCTGGTGATGCTCAGGAGATACTCCTGGCTATGCACGTAGAAGTCACTTTTACCTCAGGGGACCATATGGGATGCTGGGGAATCGAACCATGGTCTGTCCTAGGTCAGCCACATTCAAGGCAAATGCCCTACCACTGCGCTACACACCCAAGTCACATATTCTTTGCAGTTACCATGTGACTTCTCCGTTGGGAACCATGGTTTGCCTCAAGAAACCAATATTCACCCAACTTTCTTTTTAAATCTCCAAGTTATCCTTGAGATGTAAGTTTCACATCTCTCAGGGTCCCTGGTTTTGGTTTTTATCCTGTTTGATCTCTTTGGCTTTTAAGGAAGAATAACACATGGTTAAACAATGGATGATTTGATTGTGCTAGTATCTTGGCTTGGAAACTTTGGGGTGTTCATCTGTTTGGGGGAATAGGCATTGGTTTTTATTGATTCAGATCCCTGACCAGCTTTCTCAGATATCTCTGAGTTGACACATCTTCTCTCATGCTGAAGCTGGGTGGTGTTTTCTGACTCATTATGTTAGTGATCTCAATTCCTTCCTTAGGATGCCCCCTAATCCTCTATGCTTGAGGTGATCAATTGGGGAGTTCAACTGTCAAGTGTGGCAAGAACTGCAAAGAAGCCATCTGTAGTGTAGGAGGAAAGAAAAATGGTTCCTTTGGGTTACATAGAATGAGTCATGACCTCAAAGAAGTAACCCACTGATTTCTCCTAGCAGGTTGGTGGCCTGTGAGGTGCCTTGGGGAAGATGGAGGCAGGTCTCTCTTCTTTCTTCTTTCTCCTTTGTGAGGACCTGCACAGCAATCAAAAACTCTCCATTGCATTACTCCTCCATGAGGGAAAAGTTAGTAGCCTCACTATTGAGGACTCATCAATACTTCACTCTGCTGTCCCTCTCATCCAAAATTGGAAATGGCACTTCCAGTAAGGCACTTCTGTAATGCTTAGTGCCTGGTTCTATGCTAGAGAAGATGACAGAATCATCAGATAGTCAGGCGAATGGGTAACCATAATTATTCAAGGGCAAACTTGGTGAAGACTGCTCTGTCTTGGCCTTTTTCCCCTTCCTCTCTCCCGTCCCATGCTGACTTCTACAGACAAGGGGGATGGGCCCAATGCAGAACATCTCAGAGCCTTGAGTAGAACTCCATGGTATGAAATAGACTTGTGAAGGGCAGCTTCATACATGTAGCCTCAAAACCTGAAGAAGGACTGGGAATCCCAAACACACCCTGAAAGAGAGGCAATGAGCCCACCCTCTATACCATGCAAGTTCCTTTATGTGGAAAGATATTTCTGTGGGTCAAGCTCCCTTTATTTGGGAAGAGGTGCTGATTCTTCATCTTCAGACGCATCAGGGGTGAGTAGGCACTATGTAATGAGGCCAGAAAGAGGGGGTATAGGCCTACTGTCCTATTGGGATTTCTAGAAAGAGGAGGAGTCACTTGTGGAAGTCACTGCACGCCTCACCACTACCTCAGCGGGCACTGTATTTCTCTAGACAAGGGAAATAATTGATACTCCATCCAGCAAGGATATTGGGCTATTCTTGGAGATATGTACACAAGAACACAGTGGTCAGAGGTTATCACTTCTGTTCCTGCTCCATGGCACTGAGTCATTCTTCTCTGTGCTTGAGGAAGAGCCCTTGAAACAGGAAGCTGGTATATGGGGTCCTATTCAACATTCTTGAACAAAGCAGGGCAAAAGAGTCTCCCGTGGATGGACAGGCTGGAACAAATTCCCTAGTTTTGGCAACTTCCACACACATATAGGGCTGAGGCATTGAGGCCTGGAGCTGGGTATGGAGTACAGTTCTCTTCTGCCTGTCCTGCCTACTGGAGAGCAGACCAGCAGATAGAACCAAGGCAATAGGTCAGTGTGTTTAAACCTTTCTACACCTGTCAACAGGCATCACTTAATCTATAGACTAGTGGTTGAAGACTCCTGGTGTAGCAGAAATTTATGCAAGGTTTGAAATGATGTACAACATCCAATGTTTCTAGCTCCTTGTCAGTGCCATGTGTCATAAAAGGCACTTTTTAGATGATGGTTCATCCACTCCTGCCACCTAATCCAGATGGAGGTGAGGGTGATATCCTTTTATCAAGTAGCATAAGCAAGATTCAGAATATTAGCTGCTTCATTCAAGGAACCCTGCTTTCATTCTGCTCCCTGGTGGAATGCTTAGTTCTTAGAGAGGACTCACCCAAGTGAATGTAGCTGTAATGGGGTTCTCAGGAGTTGATTAGGGTTTGTTTTGTGGATTCCAGGAGATTGACAGATATCTGCCCTAAAAGAGAAGGCTGCTCTCCTGCCTTTTGCCTGCATCTGACCCGTCTCTGCCCATGACTGGCTGGAAAGCGAATTGAACTTGAAGCACCACTGTGGATCTTTGGTCTCCTGTGGGTGTAAGGCAGGGATAGAGGATGAATTTCTAGCCTGGAAGGGTGATTGGTGAGGCAGAAGGAGAACAGGAGGGTAGAAAAAGCTGATGGGGGGGGGAGCCGGGAGGTGGCACAGGAGGTAAGGTGCCTGCTGCCTTGCCTTCCTAGCCTAGGACAGACCACAGTTCGATCCCCCCGTTCCCATATGGTCCCCCGTGCCTGCCAGGAGCGACTTCTGAGCGCATAGCCAGGAGTAACCCCTGAGTGTCACTGGGTGTGGCCCCCTCAAAAAACAAAACAAAACAAAACAAAAACAAAACAAAAGAAAATAAAAAAAAAAAAAAGAAAAAGCTGATGGGAACCAACCCCTTAAATCCTTCTGAGTCCTGCTGCATGGCTTTGGGGCCTGAGTACTGAGCATTTCCTATTTCTGGACTCTCTCCTTTCCACTCGACCACTAATGAGATGCTTTTTTATAGACTTTAAGATGAACATATTAACACTGTCTACTCTTAATTCTATGCAGTGGGGTGTGGGGAGACATCGCTTAGCTTTATTGACTGTTTCTTTATTTGACTTCACCTAATTGGAAAATAAACAGATAAAAATGATACCTTTACTGCTGCATGAATAATTCATGTTTTCTCTGTCTTTTGTCATAAAAGAGAGCCTAGCAGATCCGTCTTTAAATTAGGAAATCTGGTAGATGAGAGCGGAAAAAAAAATGTGAGCGATTAACTCAGAATGGAGTTTGGTATGAATTTGTGGGATGCGGAGTCATCCTTGGTAATGAAGTTTAGATTGGTTCACGTAACGGTTCACCTGGCACTGGTGGATTCCAAATTCAGAACATATGAGCGCTATTGACCTGCTAATTTGAAATGTTTTAATCTGCATAAAAATGGATTGTATTAATTGTTTCACATTAACCAGGGCTGACTATAATGTCTGATTGAATTAGACTGACTTTTCTCTGTCTTAGTCCTTGGCTGTTTCATTTGCCCTAAACACGGGCAGTGTTTTTTTTCCCCTTCTATGCTAATCAGCAGAACAGGTGGCTGGCGTTGCTCTCTTATTTGAATGACACAATAACTTCTGCCTCCTGCCACTGCCAACATCCTGCAGATTCACTTTCTGAATCATTCTTGCACTGACTATTGCTTAACCCCTCTCGGAAAGGCCTTCTTTTCTAATTACCCTCAGCAACATCTCTGCACCCCAATCTTATGGGTTTCCATCATTCTCAAGCTCTTGGTAAATCATTCCAGCTCCTTACATCCATCTGTGATTAAAACATGTTGTAACTCAAAGGTCTGTTTAAAACTGTAGTGCTTCATTATTGGGCAAACATATGCAGTGATCTAAGGTAAACTTGGAATGGTGGGGAGATGATGTGTGCTTGAGCCTGAAGTAAGAATGCCTTGATACTGGGGCTCGGGAGATCGCATGGAGGTAAGGCATTTGCCTTTCATGCAAAAGGTCATTGGTTTGAATCCCGGTGCCCCATATGGTCCCCCGTGCCTGCCAGGAGCAATTTCTGAGCATGGAGCCAGGAGTAACCCCTGAGCACTGCCAGGTGTGACCCAAAAACCAAAAAAAAAAAAAAAAAAAGGAATGCCTTGATACTACTAATACTTTGCCTACAGTATGAAAAGCTAAGTCTTGGTTCAAATTGACCATGAAGAATAAGTCTCAGACCAGATAGATGGTCAACTGAATGCTCAAATAAAGAGGGATTAAGACTTACTTATACCAGAAAGCAGGCTTGATTTGGGGGTTTGCAACTCATATGATTCAGAGGATCCAGTTTTTCTTTTGGTCTAGAAATACCATCTATGTAGGAGTCAAGTCATAGTTTGTGTCAGAGAGCCCTCTGTAACCATCAGCACTGCCTTTATGATTCACTGCTCTCTTTTTGGCCCTCACTTCTCCCACCAGGAGCCAGCAGTGTATTTCTCTTACCCTTTTAGTTTCTGTCAAGCAGCTGCAGTAAAGGGTCTGACGTGCATTACCTGGAGAGTGTGGGGGATGGCACAGGTGGCAAGCAGATGGGAGGACGCTTCAATGCAGGGCACAGATCATTGTCATGCCTCCTGTGTGGGCCAAGTATCTGCAACATTAGGCTCTCTCTGCAGAGGGTTGAAAATGCAAAATTGAATGCCTGACCCACATAGACTCTGTATCTGAATTTTAAGAGATTTCAAGTAATCCAAATGTACATTAATGCTATGGAAGAATTGGTCTGCTTTAAAGCAGTGCTTTTCAACCTTTTCACACCTGCCAACCAGCCCTGATTCATAAAATGGTAGCGTATATAGGTCTAGACAGCTGCTCCCAGAATTTAGCCTCACAGTGGAATCTCTTGGAAATCTTTATATATAAAGTACTGGTGCTTATGTCACCCCCTAGAGTAGAGTTAGAAAGTGTCTTGCCTGAGGGTCATATAAGATCTGCCAAAATTATGAGTTCTGATCTTGGGCCATAAAAGGACAACTACAAATGCTTCTTGTCAGTTGGTTGTGGTTTAGCTGCCTATATGGTAAGAACTGAATGTTATAAATATTCAAATAATCCTTTGCAGATAAAAGGTTCCTCCATCCTACTATAGAGACACTGATATAGTTGGTTGTATTTGACCCATCACATGCTCTCCAGGTGATGTCAAATATAGCACTATATGGGAAGGACCTCTGAGCTAAAATTCCTCGCTTCCATTTCTCCATCACTGCACTGAACACACAAAATTTTTATTTTTACTCCTGTGTCTATCAACCTGATTCTCAAAGCTAGGGACTGTCATGCATCTTCAGTCTCTATGCGGAACAAACCTGAATGGATGTTTTAGTGCTAAATTTGAGTAGAGTAGGAAAAATCATTTCAATGATTTGAATGAATTGAGGTATGATTATCAATAGATGTCACAGGAAAATTATTTCAAGTGTTTCCCATTGGCCAAAGTAAAATCTACAGAATGGCACCTTAGAAACATTTAGATTTGATGGGTATTGGATGAATTTAGGAATACACAAAAACCTCACTTTGAATGAGGTAAAAGGATATGCAGAGGTTGGGTTCCTTTCAAGCACCTAGATGATGTAACAGAAACTTATCTGGCCAACTAAGCAAAATCACAATATGTTTTTCAAGTGTATGAATGAAAGTATAGCATTTCCTTGTGCAAATTATTAGGCATCTATATCTCCTGTGGGTACCATATTAGTGAAGTAGTGAGCATGACAGATAGATAATAAGGAGATCATGCCATGGGAGAGGGGTGTTTAGGCATGCATGTCCAGTGAAGAAGGGATGTGTTGAAAACATGATTGCATTTTTAGAGGGATTGACTGCTGGGTGAGAAGAGCACGGATCTGGCCTATATTGCTCTACAGAACCGAGCAAGGGCCAATGGAATTTCTGATGGCAGATTTTGGCTCCACACAGGAGCAATTTGTGCCAGGGAGAGCTGTCCAATAATAGAACCGGCTGCCTGGGGAGATGTGCGAGTGAGCGAGTGCTCTATCTTTGGAAATGTTCTAGCAAAGCCTGGATGGCCATCTGTCGTGGGTATTGTGCAAAGATTCATGCCTTCGGTGGGTGAACAACATTTTGATGATGATGATAGTAATAAATGTGACTTTTTTTGTCTACCAAGGGACTGTGAAGTCCAGGTAATAGATTGGGTAAGATTTTAATTCATTGTTATCATTCTTTAGATTTAATGAAATGGAGTCAGTGCTCTATTGAAGAGAAATAATGGACTCAGAAGTAAGATTTTGGCTTGGGTTTTCTGAATTGGAATCCTGCATTTTCCCACTATTTTCCCACTGCCTTTTTAAGGGTTTTGCATTATAAAGACTTTGATTTCCAATAGATTCAAATACTGGGTTTGAAGTAGCCTTTAGGAATCTATGTATGAAAAGTGTTATGAAGAACTGGTTGTTAAGGTTTGAGAGAGAGTAGTCTGGATGACAGATGTAGACCTGAGCATACTTTCCCAGCCATGTTGCTGTTGTTGATGCCTTAGGGGTTGATAAGATTCCCAAGGTCAATATTGCTCAGAAACAAGGTCATATTGGACAATTTCTTCATGCGTGTTTCCGATACTCAAAGCCATAGGAGAAGCACTGGTTCTTGGTTCTAAGTAGGAAGAGTCAAACTGAAAGAAGGAAGCTGTATTTCTTTTTAAAACCAAAGAGAAATGTATACATTTCCAGAATCTACATCGAGACACTACACAAGCCAGTTGATGACATTGGAGCAGAATAATAGAGTGATTAGTGGATACTCTGGGTTCATATCTGGATACCACTATTCCCTATTTATATATGCTTCACAAATTACCTTTGCCTGTCATCATCTGTATAAAGGGAACAGTAACATTTCCTATCTCATATGTTTGTCATGATGCTTAAGTGATCTACTATACATAAAGAGCTTAAACACTGACTGACATTTGGTAAACACTTAACACCAGGCATGGCTCACCACTCTTAAATATCTCCCTAGTTGCAGCTTACGTTTATAAAAATGAAAATGCACAGCTGAAACTTTCAGTTAACCAAATGTTTTAACTTAATATTTCAATTCAGTTTGTGGCAGTTTAGTTACTGTATGAATCTACTTATCATAATACATCGTCTATTGTGCATAATTGAGGCTACATAACGGTAGGACAAAAGATGGGCTGAATAGTCAGATTGGTTTAAATTTTAATGTTATCATTAACTAGTTCTGTGACCTGGATGATTTTCTGAGTCACACTAAGCCTCAGTTTCTTTTAACATGGAGATCATAGTAAAATGTGTAACATGAAAATAATAGTAAATCTAATAGGGTTTTTAGATCAAAAGAAATTTCATGTATAGTGTGTTCTGTGTTGATCAAGTTTAGAAAGCATTTGGTAAATAATGATGGTAATAATAATGATATACATATCTTATTATACATACTCATAAGAAAAAAGACTATAAAATACCTTGTTTATATATTGTTGCTAAATATAAACTGAAGTTCTTCAACTGCTAGTTCATAGCCCAGTGCTGATCTGCAGGTGTAGAAAGATTGGAAACTACTGTTTCGCCACTTTGATTATAACTGTTAGTTCATGGACTGCTATGCAGGACAGGTTATAATCAATAGGCATATATAAAGTCAAAGAATGCTAGTAGAAACTATAACTTTATGCATGTGCATAAGCTATTGACAGTCTTCTCTGTAAATGAAAGATTAAATGATTGTGCATTTCCGTGGGTGGGTCTGTAATAATGCTGAACTTGTATGCAAGACTTAAGGACCTACATGTTTACATGCTTTCATTAATCACTATTTGCTCACAAATGTTAAGAAGTGTGAGTGTCAGAGTATTAAAGTAGAACTAGAAACTGTTAGTAAGGAGATAGAAGAGCTGGCTAGCAGTGACATTTGGAACAAAGTCATTTGGTATCACATCTAACAAAGAGATTATGTGTTGTGAGAGAGCAGACAGATTTGGTGTAGTCGCTCAAAGTTATGATGAGGGACTCAAGTTCATTATTTCTTCTCTGTGTAATCTTTAGATTAATTGCTTCATGGTCCCAGGATAGCTGCCATAGAAACAACTACCACATCCGTACTTCTTTCTAAGACTAACTGTTCTAAGAACAGAAAAAATCCATGGCAGTTGGGCTGATACAACAGAGTCCTCATTATTTATCACTTTTTTATCACAGGAAAAGCAGAAACACACAACACACACATACACACACACAAGCAAAACATTTCCAGAAGGAATTCTCAGAAAGCACTCCTGATCTCCCACATTTTTTAGTGTTGGGGTCAAACCCAATTGGATCTAATTCTTGTGAAACAAGCATGCTTCCTATCCCCTCACTTACATTTTATCTGCCAGAACTGGATCATTCTGCCATTTTTAGCCAAAAGAAAGGCCAAGAAAACATGTGTCTGGCTTTTAGCATCTCTGAAAAAGGTGGTGAAAAGTTGCAGTGTCAATAAGCAGGTTTTTCTCTATCAGTGTGGGAATAAAAATGGACAACTCATGGAGTCATAGTCATAGTTCAATGGGTAGTGTGCTTGCCTTGCACATGGCTGACCCCATTTGAATCCCTGGCACTCTATGTGGTTCCTTGAGCCCTCCAGAGTTATTTCTGAGTGCAAACCAGGAGAAAACCTTAAGCGCTATCAGATGTGGCCCTCAAACAAAATAAAATATGAAAAGCTTCTGTGCCACAAAGCACTACAAAAAATACTCAAATTTGAGGTGGGAAGGATGGTTCTTTGCTACCAAAGCATGTTCTAGAGAGAGGAGCAGGAGAAAAGGAGGTTAAGACTTTAGATGCCTTCAAGATGCCTTACCCTAAACAGACATCATTCATCAGTGAGTCTGCAGAGGAAGCGTCTGGATTCCAAAAACAGAAGGAGAAAAATTGTCACAGAAGAGTCAGCCAACTGCTCTGGTTTGCAGCTGCTGATTCTGACCCAAATCTGCCTTCCCCCACTTCTCAGCTGCTGGTATGGCTTTGGTGAGCCAGAAGATGCAGCCTGCCAGTATGAAGATGCCCAAGTCCATAGTCTTCCCAGCCTTGAAACAAGCTATTTCGAGGGGGTGGGGGGGTAATGCTCACATGATACATAATGTACATAATGGCAGATTCTGTAATTAGAAGCAGCCTGAGGGTCTTGTGTCCTACTATATCACACACACATGACACGGGTGACATAGATGATATTACATGACAATGGCTGGTACATGCTGATACAGGTGGACATTTCTGAGATTGATGATAAGGAGGCCTTGAACAGTTCTCCAAGGGTTTGGACTGGGAGCTCTAGAGCAATGCTGGCAGGTGGACCCAGAGTTTGCTTTTATATACTATTGTAGCACAGAGTACTACCAGGAAGAGTAAGCACTGAGCCCTTAGAACTGCAGTGGCGGCCATGTCACATTAAATATGCAAAATGTGCCCAATCTAAACCATGCTTCATCTCCTCAATTCTCGATCTAAAGGCTCAGAAATGATATGAATATTCTTCTCTTTTTGTCTATTAATTGGTTGAATTAAAAGGTTGAAAGTTTAATAGTGCATTCATCATAGGAATCAAAGTACCTAAATTACTATAATAATTATGTTCTTCAGTAGAGAGTTGAAGAATACAGTAAGATCAGAGGATAAAAATCTCTTCTTATGGAAATAGGGAATTTATTCTAGAAGGAATTCTGGAAGGCAGAAATGACACTGTTATGCTTAATAGTCTGAGGCAAGAGGAAGGTGCTAGAAATTTTATGAGTAGTGTTTCCTATGGAAGAACATCACCCAAAAGGAATAAGGTTGTAAGTGAATGTGTATCTTATGTTTAGTTTCTCAGCATGTCTCATGCTTTCTTCTGTAATCAAGGCTCATTTTCTTCTAGAAAGGCATCTTTTCCAACTCAATTGTGTGTTTGGATTAGAACTGAACTTTAGCTCCAGTCCCCAAGATATGCTTGTCTGTTTTGGGAAGTTGTACATGGTATGTGTGGGCCAATTAACTCCTTCTAAAAGATCAATCAACTTCACATAGAAAAGCATGTCTAACCTGTACCTTCTTAGGAACAGATGAGATGACAGACAAGGGATTTGTTGAAGATCTTGACCCTGCCATTTAGAAATACATCTAACTATAGGCAACAAACTCAGTTAAGATGAGCTTATATCAAAGTGTTGTAAATATGACACATGTCCTATCTGTCTCTTCATCTTGTACCCATGTTTACAAAAGCAGACTAAGAATTCCAAATAGATAGACATATTCTGATTCTCTTTGGGGATTGGAAGGAAAGTGAAAGATTAAAAGAAAAGAAAGTTTAATATATAGAAAGAAGTTCGGGGCCAGAGAGATAGCATGGAGGTAAGGCGTTTGCCTTTCATGCAGGACAGTGGTTCGAATCCTTGCATCCCATATAGTCCCCTGTGCCTGCCAGGGGCAATTTCTGAGCATATGAGCATAGAGTCAGGAGTAACCACTGAACGCTGGCTGTCAGGTTTGACCCAAAAATAAAAAAAAAGAAGTTCTTAGTAAAGGTTAGAACAGTCGTTCTTGAACATAGATGGAGCATCCAGTTGTCCAGATGCTTTTTCTGTGATGCAGATTTTGAGATCATTTAATGAAGATGCATGTGACTTTCAGCAGTCACAAATCTGAAAAAAATGGCAAAAAATTGAGAAAATATGAAAAAGTAATATAATCGAGGATGATGTGAGAGTCCAAAGTAGTTCTGCATTTTCAGTAGAGCAGTTGGGCGGTCATAGAGGTCAGAGATTCCAAATATACTGATCAATTTGTAGAAATAGACTTCCAAGCTGTAATTTGCAGCAACATGATTCAAAAGGTTATTGGGGTTAGAGAGATGTACAGGGTTTAAAGTGCTTGTCTTATATTCAGCTGGATTCCTCAGCACACTATGCAGGGGCTCCTGAAGTGATCCTTGAGCAAAGATCCAGGAGTAAGTTCTCAGCACTACCAGGTTTAGCTCCCCACTGAAAGGAAATTCCTTCCAAATTACTTTTTCTCTGTTTTAAGAATACAATTTCAAGACAGGCATTCTATGTCTATCACTCATTAACATTGTCATGATAGTTGCTAGTGTAATTATTTCTCTAACTGCACTCACCACTCTTTGTAGTGAGCTTCATGCCTGTCTCAAATACAGACAGGGGGTGGGGGAAAAGGAATTTGGGGTGCATTGGCGTAGGAATGTTGCACTGCTGAAGGGTGTATTCTTTTTCTGACTGAGTCCTAACTATAATCATGTTTGTAATCATGGTGTTTAAATAAAGATATTAAAAAAAATAAGAATACAGGTTAACTATTTCTGGTAATGAGTGAATCCCAAATGCAGGAACTTGCAGCAATCAGTTCTTCTTAGCCAGTAACTACAGTTGGATCTTTTGAATCAGGGTCTCTGAATTTCTGTGGATTCTAGCAAGGATTGGGCCAGGGAGGCCAGGGCATTGCTAGGGCGGATCTGTTCCTGAGCTCGTTCTCACAGTGATTGCTTGGCAGGTTTCAGTTTCTCACTGGCTTTTGGCCAGAGGTCTCTTCCATGTCTAGTCATATGAGCTTCTCCATGGGATATTGGCTTCCATCAGTTCCAGCATCCAAGGCGAAGCCATGGGAAGCCATAAGGAGACCAGTATTTTATTTTCTCTTTGTCATTTAAATGATGAGATCTCATCATGCTTTCCTACATTCTCATGACTAGAGGGAAATTAAGATCCAGCCCACACACAGAGCGAGGGGGTTACCCAAGTTTGAAAGGGAGTTTGAAAGACCAATTTTGGAGGCTTCCTTCCATTAAACTTAGATGTTTCTTCTCTCAAAGAGTGGTTTTTAAAAGACCCTCACGCAGGGTGTCAATGCTGTTAATTTGGCAAAAAGAATCAGTGGAGTATCTTGGTTTCCATTCAAAACTTAGATTGGGCCAAATTGCAATTGAGTTTTGGGCTAATTTAAGATAATCTTCATCTTTTGAGGTGAGTCCAAACTTGTTTTCTTTTGTTTGAAACATTCTGACAGAGGCTGGTGGGCCACCTAAGACTAGTGGATGTAGCAGCTTTGACTTGACTGTCTGGTCATATTTATGCTGCCATTATAATTGCCCAAGGAAGGTGCCAAGGCAACAGGTGCTGCTGCTGGAGAAACACCTCTGCAATTTGGCATTGGTGGTAGTTGCTCTCTGAGAGAAAATAAACTACTTGTGAGGGGAAGGTAGAGCACTGGGCATCTATTTGTCAAGTAGAGAGATGAATTAGAATAAGGGATGCAACAAAATATAAGAAGTTCCATTAAAAAATAAGAGATGTTTCTTGAGATCGGATGTTTGGCTCTTTTACAATCCAGCGACTCAGGATATACTTCTTGGGTAGCAGATGAAAATGACTCCACAATGATGAGTTATGTAGCCAGCACCTTACACATGTCCTCTTTCCCCTTTCTCTAAGTCAGGGTTCTTTTGAAGAAATGAGAACCACTATTTATTTCTGGTTTGTGGATTTATAATGCAGTAATGAGGGTTTCACTTGTAAGTGGGAATCTAACTCTTTTGGGGGAGCTAGATTCTGCCATTTACTAATAGGGAACTTGGCTTCTGTCTACAGTTCCCTCCCTCTCTCCTTCTCTCTCTTTCTTTCTTTCTTTCTTCTTTATCCTTCCTTCCTTCTTTCCTTCCTTCTTTCCTTCCTTCTTTCCTTCCTTCTTTCTTTCTTTCTTTCTTTCTTTCTTTCTTTCTTTCTTTCTTTCTTTCTTTCTTTCTTTCTTTCTTTCTTTCTTTCTTT
>PVKC010014917.1:0-21855 GCA_004027635.1 Crocidura indochinensis | reverse complement strand
GAGATGTTTATACATAACAATTCCAGATCATGATAAGATTAGAAATGTTTACATACCCAACAAGGGTTCACCCTACTTTTCTCACTATTGAGGATGTAACTTCTCTTGGGTCTTGGTCAGTGGGGCTTGCTCACTCAGACTTGCTCCCCACCAGCTTTCACTGGCCAGGTGAGCCCCGGAGATTGCTAGCCCAGACTCTAGCAATCTGGTTGGCTCCCAGACTCTGATTATCAGGAGATTGTCCCAGACTGGCAGTATCAGACCAGTGGCCTCTGGGATGTTCAGTCACTACAGGTGGCAGTTAAGTCCTTTCTGGCGGTGACATCTCAGACTCCCAGACACGGGGTGGGTGTCAGTTGAGGGCTAAGGGAGCCAGCTCATTCACAGGGGTGCTCAGGAGATCTTGCTTTAGACAAAGTGGGGTCTGATTGCCTTGAAGTTCAGGCACAAGAGTCACAACTCCTGCCTGTCCTTCTCTCCCTGAGTGTCCTGGCTGCCATGTGTCAGGAATCCCTGGTCCTCCCCCAAACCTGGAATTGGCAGGAATACCAGCAGCCTGTAGCAATGAGCATCATTAAGGCTTTAAGGCTTTAAACCTCCTAGGTTTTGGCCTGCGGAAGGAGCTCCCGGAGGTGGTGGAAGCTGATCGTCACCCCAGCCCCAGTTCCAGGAGACACAGGTGCTACAAGTCCTGGGTTTGGTCAGGGCTGGTGTGGGGCTCACAGGTGCTCAAGGGAAAGTTCCTTTGCCTGAGCTATTAGAGAAGAGGGAGTGAAAGGAGATAAAGTGGGTGGAGAAGAGAAAAGACAGACACACAAAGAAAGAGAAACAGATAGAGGAAAGAAGGAGAGAGTGTGAGAGTAAAAGAGTATGGGAGAGAGGAAAGAGGAATGTATCTGAGTGGAGCAAGAAAGTAGAGAGGAGAGAAGACAGTAGGTGAGAAAAAAAGAGGGGAGACAGAGACAGAGATAGATACAAAGAGAGATTGCCTATCAATTGAGCCACAAGGGTTGGGCTGGGACAAAGTCCCTCAGGATTTGCAGCCGGTTCATCTAATCTGGAGCAGTTTTCAAATTCAATAATGCAATCAGGTTTTAGCATTTTTCTCGCACGTAATGATTCATGCACCATGAAATTTTTCATTAAAAACTGCGAGGCTCACCAAGTCGGAGAAAGCACGGGGGCCTCACACCTCATTTGTTCGACCATTTCATGGAAGCCCCAAACGCAGACTGTGGAAATGGAGCCTTGGAATTTTAAATGAAGTTTTACTTTGCAAATTTAATGAAATGCAAACAAATACTTAGCAGTTCTAAAGGGCATGAAGTCATTAAGGTTTCTCATTTGGGGAGGCACTCCTGGCTTCTCTCATTTCTCCAGTGAAATCATTAAGGTTCCTGCGAGGGGGCCAATGGGGGTGTGTGTACCAGTATATACTGAGAGTGTGAGCATGGGGGAATGTGTACGAGAGTGAGCATGTGTACGATAATGCAAGGGTGTGTGAGAGTGCGTGTGCATCAGTGTGAGTGTGACTATGCCATCTGGCTTTGCCCATGGAGTTAGGACCCACCTTTCTGCCCAGCGCAGCAGTGTCTTCCTGGGCTGTCCTATTGCATAGTGCGGGGTTGACAGCCTGGGTGGGAGGCCTCTGCATGGAAACTGGAGTTCTGCCCCTCCAGGGCCCCTGACCCCATTGTGAGTGAGACACTTCATTCCCAGTCCGGGGCCCAATCTCCACTCTGTTTCTTCCCCAGGAATGTTTCGAACCCAGGTTCCTATGGTCCCTGCACCCAGGTGGTACTTGAGCAGACTTGATAATGACTTCAAAGGTGGGTGCCAACCAGACAGCAGTCTAGACTAACAATCTCTCCACAACACCGGCTCCCTCCTGCCAGGTCTCGGAAGTCCCCACTGTGCCAATCTTCCTTCCACTCTCAGCAACCTGGGGGTGTCACTCAGAGGGACACCCACCCTGCAGCCTCAGGACATGCCTGGAAAGTATGTGAGGCAGTGATTTGGGAGGAACAATGGAGCAAGGCATGTTTGGCTCCTGAATAGCACTCCAGGCTCCTGGCCCCAACCCTCTCCCACATGGTGCATGTCTGGAGGCTCATAGACAACCTAATAGCAGATGGGACAGGAGCACGTCCTAGAAAATGAGGTACAACAGGGGAAATGGAGCCTGACTGAGGTCTCTGGGCCCAACGTTCCAGAGAGGCAGAACACAGGGAGGAACAGCAGTGAATGGGGGACAGGCTGGGATGGACATGGAGACTGGGGGGCACTCACCGGGCACACGACTGACCCTGCTTTCACCCCAGCACCATCCACTGGTTCTTGATCACTACCAGGACCACTCTGGCACACAGAACGAGGAGCAGCCCCAGAGTCCCACCAGGCATGACCCTAACTACCTCCAGGAGAGAGACCTGGGCCTCCACTCTCTCCACTCTCCTCCTTCTCTCTCTCTTCCATATCTCCCCTCTTCTCTCTGACAGGCTATTCATGATGCTTTTACTAGGTTTATAGGGGAGATTTCCTTGGGAAGGTGCTCAAATGGGGGGAAGGGTCTGCCTTCCCACATTCAGAGAGTGAGACGGAGGTAGGTAACCAAGGAGTCCCTCTGCTCTACCCTCCAAGAGCAGTGCCTGCCCCTTCTCTGGAAAGATCCAGAGGCTTAGCAGCCCATAGAGCCAGCATACTAGTTTAATAGCAGAGGAGGAAGCAAGCTGGAAGCAAGGAGGAAGCTCTCTTCGGGTACCTGGGCCCTTCCACAGGGCCAGGAGTGTATTTTCATTAAAGCTTTCTACACAGAAAACTCACTCGCTAGCAACTCTGCTGCCATGGCAACTGCAATCGAACTCTCTCTCCCTTTCTCCCTTTTTCTTCTCTCTCCTTCTCTCTCCCTCTCTCCTGCTCTCTCTTGCAAGTGCTGAAGAACATTTGTGATTCTTTTCTAAATTTCTTTTTAAGAGGAGGGGACCTCTGGGTGAGGTGTTACCCTGCATGAGAGAACACAGGCATTGAGTCCAGCTCTGCTGTTCCAGGTAAACAGGAGTTATGGGAACTTGCTCATCTGCTCACCCCATTTCTAGAAACCACTAGCCACCAGCCAAGACTTTTAGAACAGCTTTCCACCTTAGGTTCTTCAGTCTTCCCTCTCTCATTCACATTTGGAAGGAAGAAGATGCCCCCAATGGAACAGCAGTGAGCAATGTCACTGGTGACACCAGTTCCTGGAAGTGTCCCCATCCCTGTTTAAGAGGACACAGTCTGGGCTAACACCCCAATTTCAGCAGTGGTTAAACCTGATGCCCAGGAATGGTGTCAACAATGCACCAACTTGGGAGCCCTGGGCACAGCAGGTGGAGAGAGGAGAAATAGGCAGTGCTTATAGGTCAGGCCAGGAACAGCAACATGAGTGCCAGCATGGTGGCACCAAAGAAAAGTTGAGGCCCCTCCAGAAAGAAGTGGGGATGTGAGGGCAGACCTGGAAGAACAAACTGAAAAGCAAGTGCAGAAATTCAGAGCAGCACATGGTTCTCTTAACCTTGGGATTAACCAGGGAACTGGGGACCATGAATCCAAATTCAGATCAGGTACAAGTTCAAATTTCTGGGGGCCAGAGCAATAGCACAACAGTAGGGCATTTGCCTTGCATTGTGGCCAACCCAGGACAGACTCTGATTCTATTCCTGGCATCCTCTATGTTCCTCCGAGCCTGTAAGGAATGATTTCTGAGCACAGAGCCAGGAGTAATCCCTGAGCACTGCCAGGTGGGGTCCAAAACCAAACCAAAACAAAAAAATATCTGGACGCACTGCACAATGTTAAAAAAAAAGCACAGAAGGGGGATGTTAGTGGAGTTTCTGGAGATAAAGTTTGATTATGGGGGGAAGGAAAATGTGACCTTCCTGTTATACTATACCCCAGGTCTCTTGCTCAGGTGGACAGAAGCAGGGTCAACAACAGTCTCTGTCCTTCTCCACTGAAGGCCTTGATACAGTCTCCAGCTAATTCTTTGCTACTGACAAAAATTTGTATGCAAGTGTGGCGGCTTCAGGAGATTTAGAAAATAATCGCCCATTGATGTGCCTCGTGAAAGTACCTGGGCAGAGGACACATAATAGATGAGCTTCTTCTTAACGTCTCGGATCAGAGACGGAACCCAAAAGGCAAGTTGAGAGTTTCCAGGCTGAAGAAGGGCGCTAATTAACAACTCAATTAAAAAAGGCAAATGAAACTTTATGGTCCGTTATCCTCCACTGCCTGGTAAATTGTTTGGCAGATGATTAAAAATGATCATTTCACAACACCGAAGTCGCTTCTGAGAAACACCACTATGTCTCAATATGATACAGAGAGGTTAGCCGCCAAGTAAACTTGATGAAAGGGAGGCGGGTTTTGCCCATGCAGAGAATGAAGGGCTGGGGCTCTGCTGCCTGGGAGGTAGTGGTAGGCATTGGAGCAGGCTGTCTGAGAATTCTGATTCTGGGGAGCTCCACTTCTTTATGAATAAAACACAACATCATTTTCTTTTGTGCACTTGGTCTTTGTGGGGCCTGGAAAGGCTTATTCTCAAGTACTACTTGCAAATGTATCACTAACATCCAATTAGTTTAGACCTTGGTGCCACAGGGCCACTGGAATTCGGGCACTCCTGGAAATGGATCATTTCTAGGGAAACTGGAAACAGAGGCCTTAGCCAAAGGAACTGTCTGTTCCCATCCCCAAGGTTCTATTGCTGTGTCACCCCTTTGGAACCATTAGTGATGTTGCAGGAATGCCAGGTGCCAGTGCCTACCAGCAACTACAGGTGAGCATCAGAGGGGACCCCACAAAGGTGCCACTGCCTGAAGCCACCCACCTCTTGGATGGATGAGTATGAACAGGGACATGAAACTTGCCCTGCATGGGGTCTTACTCTCCAACCATTCTCTTCCAACATCATCAGCAACATCCTAGCAACCAGCTGCTCATAACAGTGTCACAGTGACTGTCTGAAAGGTCCAAGGAAAGCCCCAACCACTGCCCTGCCTGCCACACTCCGGGCTGGACCATGTCTCGACCTGCTCCAGCTGACAGGCCAGTGGAGTCCAAGCTCCTCCTATTCTTCTCCTGCAAGTGACACAGAGAAATACATTTAATGCTGAGCATAAAACCACAGCCATGCACAGAACACAACAGGGTACAAAACGCATTTATCCAGGGCCTGTGGCTGCTTCCTACTTGAATCATCCCTCAAAGCCACTCTGAGGAGACAGCAGGGATAGATTAGTCAATCCTGGGCTCCAAACTCCCCTGATCCACCAGAGGCCCCACTTCCAAACCAACCCTTATGTGGAAGTCCACATGCCAGGCTGGCATCATACAATCTGACCAGAATTGGGAGACCCTGGAGGTGCCTTGTAGGAGGAGACTCTGGGATCAGTCAGTCAGCATCTAGCTCAAGGAGCAAACTCAGACCCCAAAACTTCTTGAGCAATGGGACTGGAAAACGGGGGAGGAGGGATTCTAAAGAAGGATTTGTGTCAGAAAGAGGCTGCCCCACAGTTGTCTGGCCTCCAATTGCCCACCACCCACTGGGGGCTGGAGTCTCCAGGGAACTGAGACTGGCAAGACAGCCACCATTGGTGGTTAAAAGTCAGTAAAGCAGCTGGTCCCTTTGTAGAGATGGTGTCGTGCTAAGCTGCTCTTCGACAAAACAAAATAATGACAATCAACCATCTCTGCTCCTAAAAACTAATTAAAGCGCAGGCTCCGAACCCCACGCAGGCAGCTCGGTTTTAAGTAAAGCTTCTTAAGTGCCATTATCCGAGAGACGTGTGTGGAAAGCACTCTGTGAATTGTCCACCCTGTCCAATCTTTAACCTCATTGGCAGCCTCCAACTGTGAGAGGGAGAGTCAGAGAATCTAAGAGAGTGGGAGGAAGTGCCCGGGGGTACACAGTTGGACTCTGCACTGGGCTGCTGACCGCACCACTCTCTTTCCACCCCCCACAGCCAGCCAGTGAGCAAAGCAAGAATCTTGTCCTTCTATCTTGAAGGCCACTATTCAGACAGACAGTTCAGACCCCTTGACTCAAGAGAGGGGTTCCATGTGCATATAGGGGAGCCTCAGAAGAAGCAATTCTGTACCTCAATCCTGCCAGGCATTTTGAGAACTGGATACCATTGGTAGCATCTTCCTTCCAAAAACTCTTCTTGAAGGACCCTGGAAGCCTGGGAGCTGGACCTGGAAACCTGTCTCTCAGCCGATGTTCTTGCGTGAGAGTCTATCAAGGTCTTCTACAAAGCACCCTGACTCGATCTCATTGTCCAGTCCTTGACTTGGCCATCTGGGGACAATGGCAACTAGGATACTTGAGCAGACATGTTGAAACAGCTTTGCCTGGCCACAGCTAGTGCTGGCACCAGACTGGAGCCCTGGGTGGTGAGATGATGGCTCTGGGTTTGTCTTTCAAAAAATTTTCTGCTTGTGTTTGATTTAGGATCACACTTGGGGGGTGCTCAAGATCTATTCCTTTGACTCTGCACTCAGGGATCATTCCCAGTGGTCTCAGAGGGAACCATATTGGTTGCTGGGGATTGAAACCAGGTGAAACACATGCCAGGCATTGCAAGGCAAATGGCCTACCCTATCTCTCTGGCCCAAGAGAGAACACACAAGTACTAAACTGGATAAGCTCATGTGGATTTGATCAAAGGACACATCCAGGTTAGGAAGTGTCAAGAACACGCTTGACTACAATCTTGCCTCTCCCCACATACACAGCAGGGTTCCAAACCTCCACACGCAATAAGGGTCCGGGCTCTGGCCCCAGGAATCCATTTCCTCTGTTCGAAGAGAGACAGCCAATACCTGCCCCCCTCCCCACACACACACACTATACTGTGGCTATGTCTAGCCTGGGCACCATTTCTACTACATTTAAGCCCCACCCAAGTCAAAATGTGCAGCTCCAAGCTGGTCTTTGCTAAGGAGTGGCATAGAACAAGAGAAAGAACCTTCCTGGGCTTGTCTCTTCATCTTTCCATTTGCAGATATTGGAGCTGCTCCACTTCCAGTTTATTAGCACTGCAAAGACAGCTCCTTAATGCACATGAATGTATGTTTCTGTGAGTGTGTGTTTATGTGTATATGTGTGTGCGCATTAGGAGAGCAGATTGCAGTGTCCTCCATCAATGGCAGTCAAAGAAATTGCCACGCTGAAGCCCATTTTTGTCTGCAGCTGGCAAAAGATTCTGCTCCTCTGCAATCTCTCTCTAGCCCTTGGTGTTATTCTTCTTAATTTTTCTACCCTGATTTGCATTTGCATGTCTTGAGAGCTATGATCCTGAGCACCTTTTGTTAATAAAATGCTCAAAGGACACTGGAATCCTTCCGAGTGAAACGTAGGTTCAAGTCATGCTCCGTTTTTTTACTGGGCTAGTTTGTGTCTCCAGACACAGGCGAGAAATCAGTATTGCAAATTCCATTCCCTCAGCCCATCACTTGGCCTGTCTTAGATTTGCAATAATACCTTCGATGGGAGATTTTAATTAATTTTAATGAAGGTCAAATTATTTCTATTTTCTCATATTGTGTTTTTATGGTGTTTGAGCTAAGAATTCATGTCTTACATCAAGACTGAAAAAAATGTTCTCTTATTGTTTGTCAGAAGCTTTACAGTTTTAAACATTTAAATCTATCAACCATTTCAAATTACTTTTCAGTGAGAGATAGGTCAAGGTTTGGGTCTTTTTTCCCCCTAATAATATAAATTTTCTTCTTAGAACTACTTCAACTTCATTCCATAAATTTTAATAACTGGTCTGCTCAGGATCAATCATTTAAAATATTTTATAATTATCCTTGTGAGTTCTTTTTTTCCAAGTAATTGAGGGATTTTATAAATCTCTTTTAATCCAGAAAAATCTAATGTAATTCAATTTCATTATTCTCCAAGAATATACTCTATAAATTTTCCTCTTTTAGGGGGGAAATGTGTGCTATAGCCCTGGCTCTGTCTTGAAACACATGCATTTAAAATTAAATGGGAAAAAATTGTGGGTGTAATTTATAAATACCCATTATTTTCACACGGTTAAAAGTATTTTGAGTCGGGGCCCGGGAGATAGCATGGAGGTAAGGCCTTTGCCTTTCATGCAAAAGGTCATTGGTTCGAATCCCCGGTGCCCCATATGGTCCCCCGTGCCTGCCAGGAGCAATTTCTGAGCATAGAGCCAGGAGTAACCCCTGAGCACTGCCAGGTATGACCCAAAAACCACAAAAAAAAAAATATTTTGAGTCTTCCATGTCCTTCCTAGTTGTGAGTTTTATCAGTAAAATGGAGAGTTACTGGTTGCAGACTTGCCTGCTGTGTGCTTTGGCTCTGTGTTCTTCTGTTCTGTGGAATTTGGTGCTGTTTATTTGAAGTTTCTGTACATGTGTGGCGCTCACACAACACACACACACACACACACACACACATATACATTGAAAGTCCTAAGACCTCCCTAGTGAATCGGTGTGTTTGTCCCTTTTCCTTTCTCACAGTACCATGGCTAAGTCCCTCTTGTCTGAGCATTTAAACTTTAAATGGGGTCTCAAACTCGCGGCCCGCGGGGCCGTTTGCAGCCCTCTGTACAACATTTTGTGGCCCTGCCCTAGAGGAATCTTTTTTTGTTTTGTTTTAGTTGTTTGGGTCACACCCCCCAATGTTCAAGGCTTACTACTGACTTTGCACTCAAGGATCACCCCCATTTTGCCTCCTGCGATCCACTGGTAAATTGAGTTTGAGATCCCTGAAAAGGAACACTGTGCTTACCTGACTCATTATATGCATGGGCTTCAGCTACACCGCCCTGAAGATTGGTTTCACTTTCAAACAATTCTTCTCTTTTTTTTTTTAAAGCAAGTCTCCACTGAGGAGCCAACAGCTGGACCCTGCTTCCCTTTCTTGTCTAGTCTGACAGTTTATACCCTTTTACCATGGTTCTTCTATCCCTTGACATTCCATGTCTTTAACTGTAGAGTTGTGGGAAGTCAAAAGTTTTTCTTTTTGTATTCTAGCCTCCCAATGTATATCCCCCTCTTTCCTCCTTTCTTTTTATTTAAACATTTTATTTAAGCCCAGAAGAATTATTTAAGCACATTTAAATAAATTAAATGTGGTTACAGAAATGTTCATAGTTAAGTTTCAGTCATAGAATGTACATCACCCTTTGCCAGTGCAATTTTCTCACACCAGGGCCTCCCATTTTCTTCCCTATCCCCCACCTGTCTCTGGAACAGGCATTCTGCACACACTCTCTCTCTCTCTCTCTCTCACACACACACACACACACACACACACATACACACACACTTCCTCTCTTCCACTATTATTGTCATGGTAGGTGTCAGTGTGGTTAGTGCTCTAGTTTCACTCACAGCTCTTTGTGGCAAGCTCCATATCATGAACTGGTTCTCCAAGTTCTTACCAATATTATCTCCAATATTATAACCATACTGTCTTTTATTTCTTATATTCCACAGATAAGTGAGACTACTCTATGACTAACCTATCCCTTTTCCTCTGATTCATTTCATTCACAATAATACTTTCATATCCATCCATGTATAGGAAAATTTCATGACTCTTTTTTTTCTAATAGCTGCCTAGTATTTTATTGTGTAGATATACCACAGTTTCTTTCTTTTTTTTTTTTTTTTTTTGGTTTTTGGGTCACACCCGGCAGTGTTCAGGGGTTACTACTGGCTCCATGCTCAGAAATTGCTCCTGGCAGGCACAGGGGACCATATGGGGCACTGGGACGACCTTTTGCATGAAAGGCAAGCGCCTTACCTCCATGCTATCTCCTGGGCCCCACCATAGTTTCTTTAAGCCACTCATATATTGTCAGGCACCTGAGTTATTTCCAGATTCTGGATATTGTAAATAGTGCTGCAATGAACATAGGCATGTAGAGGGCACTTTTGTATTGTGTTTTTATGCTCCTAGGGTATATCTAGGAGTGGTATTGCTGGATCAAATAGGAGCTCAATTTCCAGGTTTTTTTTGAGGAATTTCCATATTGTTTCTTATAAACAATATGGAA
Source organism: Crocidura indochinensis (assembly GCA_004027635.1). Lineage (NCBI taxonomy): Eukaryota > Metazoa > Chordata > Mammalia > Eulipotyphla > Soricidae > Crocidura > Crocidura indochinensis. The sequence continues at coordinate 11,773 of PVKC010014917.1, read as the reverse complement.
TATGGACTAGATGGCATTCCCATCAGCAGTGAATGAGAGTTCCTTTCTCGCCACATCCCTGCCAGCACCGCTTGTTCTTATTCTTTGTGATGTGTACCAGTCTCTGTGGTGTGAGATAGTACCTCATAGTTGTTTTGATTTGCATTTCCCTGATGATTACTTGTGGGGAGCTGATAGAACCTAGAACAAAATGATGTCTCAGAATCCCCTGACCTTTCTATCCACGTGACAAGAGGCACTCATGCCCTGAGGGCAAAGGAAATTTACATAGAGCAGCCCAACCACTCAGCCAGGGGGAAGTTACCTATATAGAATAACTTGCCTTTGTGTTAGCAAAAAATTAATGTGCTTACAGCTGATGTTTTATTTATGCTTGCTGAGTAAAATTTATAAGATCCTGTTTGGTAACATTTTATTTGTGCTTTCAGTACAAACACGATTTTTTTTTTACATATGCTCAAGTCCACTTCTTTACCCCTCCCTAATTCCTGTCCCCAGCTTATGCTGATAAGACTTTCGAGCTGTAATTGGTGGAAAGTCAAGTGACGTGCTTGTAACGCCCCCATGACGTGTTCTACCTATATAAGCTAGTCTTCCTGGGCAATAAATCCTCTTGATCAGCAAAAGTTGTCCTGAGCATTTCTACTAACTTCTTGAAATTTATTCTAGGAAAGATCAGCTCGGCTCGAGAGAAGACCCATAAAAATTACTAGTGACCCTCATCTCCACATCCCCGAGGGTTGGGGGTCCCTCCGGGGGGGTCGCATAATAAGTTATGTGGAGCATTTTTCATATGCCTTTTGACCATTTGTATTTCTTCTTTAACAAAGTGTCTGTTCATTTCTTCTCCCCATTTTTTGATGGGGTTAGATTTTTTTCTTGTTAAGTTCTATCAGTACCTTGTATATTAGCCCCTTATCTATTGGGTATTGGTTAAATAGTTTCTCTCATTCTGTGGGTGGCTTTTGTATCCTAGGCACTATTTCTTTTGAGGTGCAGATGCATCTCACCTTAATAAAGTCCCATCTGTTTATCTCTGCTTCTACTTGTTTGGAGAGTACTGCTTCTTCCTTGAAGATGACTTTAGTCTCAATTTCATGAAGCATTTTACCTATGTGTTGTTCTACATACCGTATGGTTTTGGGTCTAATATCAAGGTCTTTAATCCATCTGGATTTGACCCTTGTGCATGGTGTTAGATGGAGGTCTGAGATTGCATTTTTGCATGTGGCTGACCAGATATTTTTTCTTATTGAGTTCTGTCAGTACCTTGAGTGATGAGCAGGTGAGTGCTTTCCCCCACCCAAAAGGACAAGAACCAGGTGAAGGCCCAGTTCCCTCTGGAGCAACCAAAGCAGGCAAGAGCCACCGTCCAAAAGGTCAAATATACCCTAGTAAATGCATACCAACACAATGCATAGGAAATAACACACTGGAAAGGACACAATGGAAAAACAATGTAGAATACCACCATGCTTAGAGAATTATGCTGATAGCTCTAAATACCCCACAAGTACTGTTCACCTATCTTCCCTCTCTGAGAAGGACTTTAGGGAAGAAATTTGGAGAATTCTTAAAGAACTCAAAAGAATCTATGGAATGAACTGAATGGACCATAAATAATAACCAAGAGGATATGAAAGTAGAAATAGGAAAATTTTCAAAATAAAATGTCAGGGCAGAAAACTTGGTAGACTCACTGGAAAGCCTCACCAGCAGAGTAACAGCTGCTGAGGACAGAATCAGTGAGCTGGAAGATGAGCTGCATAACAATTCCATACAATAAGGGAGATTGAAAGAGAACCTTAAAACAAATGATCAGACAATTGGAAAATAAATTCCTCAAAGAATGTGAACAGATGAAAATAGAAGTCTGGAATAAACTCAATAGAAACAACATAAGAATCATTGGAGTCCCAGAGGCCCAGGAAGGAAATCCCCATGAAGAATCAACAATCAAAGACATCATTGCAGAGAAATCCCCAGAGCTAATGAATGCATGCAGCCAAATCCTGCATACCCAAAGAGTACCAGCTAAAAGAGATCCAAAGTAAAACACTCCTAGTTATAATCACGAATACCACAGATAGGGATAGATTACTGAAGGCAGCAAGATCAAAAAGGGAAATTGCATACAAAGGAGCATCTTTAAGATTTACAGCAGATTTGTCACAAGCAACCCACAAGGCCTGAAGGCAGTGGCAAGATATAGTGACAAAACTTAACTAAATGAATGTTTCAGGTTTGAAGGAAGGATACAACATGGTTAACAACAGCTTAGGAAATTTAGTCTCAAAACAAGCCTTAAAAGAAGAACTGGAGCTAGAGAGATAGCATGGAGGTAAGGTATTTGCTTGCATGCAGAAGGACAATGGTTTGAATCACAGCATCCCATATGGTCCCCCGAGTCTGCCAGGAGAGATTTCTGCACATATAGCCAAGATTAACCCCTGAGCGCTGCCAGGTGTGACCCCCCCCAAAAAAAAAAGAAGGAAAAGAAGAACTGAAAGGTGTACTTTAAGGCAAGTTACACCCAACAAACACACCAAACTCCTACAAAAAGATGATACTAAATCCCATGAAAATCATCTCTCTCAATGTCAATTAACTAAATGTACGAGTTAAAAGACAAAAAGTGACAAAATAGATCAAAATTTTAAATCCGACATTTTTCTGCCTGAAGGAAACACATCTGAACAGTCAGAGCAAACATAGACTCACAGTCAAAGGTTATAGAACAATCACTCAAGCAAACAACTCCCTTAAAAAGGCTGGGGTGGCCATACATATATCAAATGACAAATACTTTAGACTTAAAAAAGTAATAATGGAAATAGATAGACATTTATTAATAAAGGGAATTATGCACCAGGAAGAAATTATACTCCTAAACATATATGCACCCAATAAGAGGCCAGAAAAATATTTAAAACAGTTGTTGAAATATTTGAAGAAATACATCAATAGCAACTCAGTAACAGTAGGAGACTTAAACACTGCCCCGTCAACCCTTGATAGGTCAATCAGGCTAAAACCCAACAAGAATATTCTAGCTCTGAAAGAATAAATTGAAGAAATTGGCATAGTAGATAATATATGGGGCTCTTCATCCCCAGAAACTAGATACACATTCTTCTCCAATGTACATGGGTCATTCCCCAAGATATAACACATGCTAGTCCATAAAATATACCTCTATAAAATAAAAAGGTTAGAAAGTGTAAGAATTGCCATCTCAGATCATGATACACTAAAATTAAAAGTGAATTACAGGAGCCAGAAAGGCATGGAGGTAAGGCGTTTGCCTTGTATGCAGAAGGACGGAGGTTCTAATCCTATCATTCCATATGGTCTCCCGAGCCTGCCAGAAGTGATTTCTGAGCATAGAGCCATAAATAACCCTTGAGTGCTGCCAAGTGTGACCCCCCCAAAAAAGGGGGGGCAGGAGATAGCATGGAGGTAAGGCATTTGCCTTTCATGCAAAAGGTCATCAGTTCGAATCCTGTGCCCCATATGGTCCCCCTGTGCCTGCCAGGAGCAATTTCTGAGCATGGAACCAGGAGTAACCCCTGAGCACTGCCGGGTGTGATCAAAAAAATAATAATAATAATAATAATAATAAATAAAATAAATAAATAAATAAAAGGTGAATTACAGACAGGCATACAGAAAATCTTTAACACCTGGAAATTAAACAGCTCACTGCTGAACAACCAGTGAGTCAAAGACAAAATAAAAAAAGGGAATCAAAAGATTCCTGGAAAAATTAGAATGAAGATATGAATTATCAGAATTTATGGGGCACAGCAAAATAATATAAAGAAGAAATTTTATAGTCTTGCAAGCACTCAACAGGAAGGAAGAAGGAGCCTACATAAATAATTTAATGGTAAAGCTTAAAAAATGAAAAATATCAAAATGAATCAAAAATAGGTAGATGGAAGGAAATAAAGCATAAAGCAGAAATCAATAAATTGGAAATCTAAAAAGATCAATAAAGCAAGAGTAGTTGATTCTTTATAAAAAATAAACGAGATTGATAAACCATTAGCAAAACTCACAAAGAAAGGGAGAGAGAAACTTAAACCAAATTAGAAATGAAAAGACAGAGGTTGGTTACAGACACTACAGAAAATCAAAAGATAATCAGAGATTACTTTGAGAAACTATGTCACAAAACAAGAAAACCTTGAAGGAAAGGATACATTTTTTGGACTCCTATGCCAAGATGATCTAGCATATCTAAACAGACCCATCACTATTGAGGACATTAAAACAGTAATCCAAAGTCTTCCCAAAAACAAAAGCCTAGGCCCAGATGGATTCACATAAAGTCTTTCAAACCTTTCAAGAGGACCTATTGCTATTCTTTTCAGGCTCTTTCAGGAAATTGAATGAACAGAAACAGTCCCAAATAGTTTTATGATGCTAACATCACCCTGATACCAAAATCAGACACAAAATCAAATGCCACAAAAAAAAAGAATTACAGGTCAATATCCTTGATGAACAAATATATAAAGATCCTCAAGAAAATTCTAGTAAATAGGATCTAACAGCTCATCAAGAAGGTCATACACCATGACCAACTAGGATTCATGTCAGAGATATAAGGATAGTTTAATAGCAAGTCAAGGATAGCAAGTCAATCAACATAATACACTATATCAACAAAAGGAAAAATAAAAATCATATAATATCAATAGATGCAGAGAAAGCATTTGACAAGGTCTAACAGCCATTCAAGATTTAAAAAAAGCTTTTGACATGATGCAAATGGAAGGACCTTCTCTCAGTATAGTCAAGGTCATTTACCACAGTCCATGACAAATATTTTATTCAATGGGGAACAACAATAAGCCTTTCCTCTATAATCTGGCACAAAACAAGGCTGCCCCCTCTCACCACTCTTATTCAATATAGTACTAGATGTACTTGCCATATCAATCAGGCAAGAAAAATATATTAAAGGCATCCAGATAGGAAAGAAAGAAGTCAAACTCACTATTTTCAGATGACATGATCCTATATTTAGAAAATCCTATAGACTCTATCAAAAAGCTTCTAGAAATAATAGAGTTATATAGCAAAGTGGCAGACTTCAAAATTAACATTCAATAATCTATGGCTTTCTTATATACAAATAATGATATCTACTACAGTTGGGCCTTATACCCTGAACATTGGCATAATGACTTGGCTCAGGTCTCAGAAGAATGGGCATTGCCCATACACCCTGAATCATGGATACCATCTATGGAAATAACCACAATTGTCTATAACATCACCAGGAAGCAAACCTCTACCAGGGATGACCCTATCACTACCCTGGCATTGACTTATTCCAAAGAATGTTCTCTCTTTTTTTTTTGTTTTTTTTTGGGGGGCCACACCCGGTGACGCTCAGGGGTTACTCCTGGCTATTCACTCAGAAGTCGCTCCTGGCAGGCACGGGGGACCATATGGGGAACCGGGGGATGGAACCATGGTCTGTCCTAGGTTAGCGCAGACAAGGCAGGCACCTTATCTCCAGCGCCATCGCCCGGCCCCCAAAGAGTGTTCTCTTAACATCCATACGACTCAGCAACAACAACCTCCTTGCAGGGCAGGACACTCCACATCTAATGATGAGGTGAAACTAGAGAATTTCCCACATCATCCTGACTTCGACGAAGGAAATACACAGAAATCAGAATCTTTAACTACTGAAATTTGACACCAACAACAGCTATTGTGTGAAAAAAATTTCACCAGGACCAAAGAGAATGACTAAGGGGTTGGACAACCTAGTATGCCTGGAGTCCAGAGTCAGTCTTATACCAGAAATCTTTAGGGGTAAGGTCTCCTTGTATTTAGGCCAAGGTTTTTTTTTTTCCATGTTTCCCATATTTTGTTGGGTCTATGCAAACAACAACAATTGCCACTCTCACACTTTTATTACTGTATTTATAACTCTTATCCTTAAAAAAAGAGCTTTCTAAGCTTTCTACTAGTGCTTTAGTGAGTTCATTATTGATTCAATAACTTTCAAAAATATACTTGCTACTGAACTTTTTCTTCTTTCCTTTCTCTTCAATCTCTTTAGTTTTTCTTTCAGTTTTCTATATTTTTAAATCATGTTGCTTTTGGTCTTCCTAAAACAAATGTATTATGATCATTTATGTCAACTATGTGATGCATTTTCTTTAAATAAATTTTTTAAAAATAGAAATAGACATTACAAAAACAATCCCATTCACAATAATGACTCAAGTATGTTGGAGTCAATATAACTAAAGAGGTGAAAGACCTATGCGAAGAAAACTACAAAACACTGCTCTAAGAAATAAGAGGATACAGGAAATGGAGACATATACTCTGTTCATAGATTGGGAGAATTAAATCACTAAAATATTATACATATTTAATGCAATCCCTCTAAGAATACCCATAATACATTTCAAAGAATTGGATCAAACACTCCTGAAATTCATTTGGAACACAAATACCCACAAAAAGCTAAAACAATCCTTGAGAAAAGAATATGGAAGACATCACTTTCCCCAACTTTAAAATTGTACTACAAAACAATAGTCATGAAAACAACATGACATATTAGAATAAAGGCAGACCTCAAATCAATGTAATCAATTTGAGTATTCAGAGAATGACCCCCAGGCATACTATCAATTAATCTTTGATAATGAGGCAAGGTGGAGAAACAAATGGTGTTTGGATAACTAATTATCTACATGCAAAAAGACAAACTCATATACCTCTCTAATACCATGCACAAAAATCAAAATCATAGTAGAATAACCTAAGGGTTACTAACTGCTAGCACAGCAGTTAGACATTTGCTTTGCATGCGGCTGACCCAGGACAGACCTTAGTTAGATCCCTGGTGTCCCATATGGTCCCCCAAGCCAGGAGCTATTTCTGAGCCCATAGCCAGGAGTAACCCCTGAGCATCACTGGGTGTGTCCAAAAACAAACAAACAAACAAAAATAGATTAACCTTGATATCAATCCTGAAACTTATAAGGTATATAGAAGAAAGCATAGGCAAGAGGTCGGTAAGGTGATGCTAGAGGTAAGGTGTTTGCCTTGCAAGCGCTAGCCAAGGAAGGACCACAGTTCGATCCCCCGGCGTCCCATATGGTCCCCCCAAGCCAGGGGCAATTTTTGAGCACTTAGCCATGAGTAACCCCTGAGCATCAAATGGGTGTGGCCCAAAAAACCAAAAAGAAAAGAAAAAAAGAAAGCATATGGGGCCGGGCGGTGGCGCTGGAGATAAGGTGCCTGCCTTGTCTGCGCTAACCTAGGACGGACCGAGGTTCGATCCCCAGTTTCCCCATATGGTCCCCCGTGCCTGCTAGGATCAACTTCTGAGCGAATAGCCAGGAATAACCCCTGAGCGCCACCGGGTGTGGCCCAAAAACAAACAAAACAAAACAAAAAAAAAGCATAGGCAAAATGCTCATGACATTAAGACTAAAGGCTTCTCCAAGGAGGAAATACCATTGTCCAAGCAAGTGAAAGTAAAGATAAATAAATGGGACTACATTAAACTAAGAAGCTCTGCACTTCAAAGAAAACATTGACTAGGATACAAAGGCTACCCACTGAATGGGAGAAACTCTATCCAATACCCATTTGATATCTGAAATTTCCTTCTTTCTTGTCTCAGCTTTGAGCTTGTCGGGCTCTGTCTCTCACCCCCACATCCACCCCAACCCTGATGCAAGAAAGTCCCAGGAGGGCCCTGTCCCTACATTCTTGTCTCTGTTCTGTGCCTTCCCATAGCCCAGACCTGGTCCCTGTTGGAATGGAGATGAATCCAAGGCAACAACTTTGGAGATTCCAAGTGAGGGGAGAGAATCCTGCTAAATTCAGAATCTCCAAGTCTTTATTAGACTTCATTTGGGTGCCTCCTACAGGCCAGTCCTGAGACCTGAGCAAACAACTCATGGTGGGAGCCAAGAGTAAGCGGCTGCTCACTCTGGGGTTGGGGGTACTTGGGGGTCTCTGGGGCCACACCATGGGCTGCATCCAACTCACTCTTCAGGGGACCATGTGCTGCCAGGGGTCAACTGTGAATCAGCCGAATAAACCTGAAATCCTGTACCCAGGCAGAGAAGAAGGTGACAATTCCTGGACAACCTAGAGTTGCATTCCTAGAGGAGATGATTTGGAGCAATGCCCAGTCACTCCTGAGGACCATTTAATCTCTGTCCTTCTCCTCTTAAAATGTGCCTATCCCTATGTCAAAGACCTGGAAAAACTCCCCAAAATAATGGACCAATAGCACAAGGCTTGACTCAGAAAGTGGTCTATGTACTGACCATGGAGGATTCTCAGAAAATTAGAAGCTAAAAATAAATAAATAAATAAATAGAATGAAAATTAATCTCAGCCCTGGAGGGAAAACACACATACACACATTCGGGGTCACCTCCCCTCAATCTGTGAGCACCCCTTAAATTCATTTGATGAGTCCTTGATCTCCCTCCCTTACCGGCAAACTCACCCTCTTGGGTTCTCCCCTTCATTTCGAACGGGCTATTTAATCCTTGGAATTTCATTTCCTGGTGGCAGCAGAAATGGAAAAAGGCAAGTAAACACCATATTGGAAATCTGACTGTTCAATGAATCGCAGAATTCCTTTGTCATTTGTCACAGGCAGGGAAAAACAGGGGGATGAAGTTAAAGTTGTTTAGAAGACAATGCAACTCAGCTCCCAGAGAAGCAATTATTTTGGAGGGGTTTCTCTCATTCGTTACAGCTTTGCCATTTCCATACTAAAAGGTATTTAACCAGGAATCATTTTTTTTCTCTCCCTCCAACAGCAGGTGCATAATCCTTTATCAAATCGCTCCCCTACTCGATTAGTGGGAAGGTAGGTTCGGCTCACAATATAATAGGGGAAGAAAATCACCCACTAAACTTTGCCTCTAATAGCAAGAGCACCCCAGGGAGAGGTGGTGAGGCTGGTCATTGCATTAAGCCCCACTCAATCCAAGTCAGTGTCCCTTACAACCTGCCCACGGTGAGTTCAGTGGCACGGAGGAGGTCGAATGCAGGTAATGTGGGTTCACAAGGCCTCATTCTGCCTGCATGGCCAAGCTGGACTGAACAGGTACAATCCTCCCAAGCCACTTCCGCAATAAGGAAGGCCCTCATGCTACCCCCCCACCTACGGGGGGGGGCCCCCAAACTCTTGGTTAGTCTTGAGGCCTCTACCCTGAGTTGACAGCCCAGCACAGGCTTATCAGTGTCATGACACTCCCCAATAAACTCCCAAATAAAACTCAGCCCTTAAAAGCTGTCCCCTCCGGGACTGCAGTGACAGCACAGAGGTAGGGTATTTGCCTTTTGCATGTGGTCGACATGAGATGAACCCAGGTTCAATTACCTATATTCCTTATGGTTCCCTGAGCCTGCCAGGAGCAACTTCTGAGTATAGAGCCAGTAACCTCTGAGCACTGCTGGGTGTGGCCCTAAAACCAAAAAACAAAAACACTGTCCCCTCTGTCCCTCCACTCCTAGCACTGGCACCCTCCGCTCTGCTTCCAGCCTCTCTGAGCTGGATGTTGGTCAGTAACTGGCTCACACACTCAGTGATGTTGGGGTTCAGCATATCGGGAACCTCACTCCTTTTTAAGACAGTCTACAGCACAGAAAAACCACGTCCGGGTTAGCAGCAGCCACCAGCCTTGTATGTTTGCTCTGGTGCCTAGCGACAAGCAAAAAAGTGCAGGCACTGAAGAAGGTTCTGGCTTTCTCCTTGGGAAGATACAGGGACATGGACCTGCTAGGTCAGCGCTCAAGTGGCTTAAACTCTGCTTTCTCCCCCATGCTGGTTTCTGGTGCTAAGACAGTGTATTTTCTACAAGTTTAAAGGTGGCTGCTGTGAACGTACTTTACTCTTAACCTTTTACACTCCAACCCCAGCTCTCTGCTGAAGGTGACTGATACCAGGCTGGACTGGAACGTGAGGCACTGCAGGAACACTCAGGCCACCAGGATCATGTTCCCCACCACGAGTGACAAGGGCCTCTGCTTTCTCTTCCCATCTCTGGGAAAGATCTAGTTACTGCTCCCCTTCAAGGAGTGTCCTGGGGTGCTGAGTTAGCAAGAGCTTCACTACTACCCCCAATCCACTGTCAGTCAGTCATTAGTGGGAGTGGAGCAGAGCATCGAGCCCAGATCCCAGAGCATGGAACCCAGAACACAGAGCACAAAGCATGAAACCCAGAAAATGGAGCATGGGACACCGAACCCAGAACATGGAGCATGGAGCATGCACTCAACAGAATGTTGACCCAGCATGGAGTCGGTGCAGCATGGAGCATGGAGCCCAGAGCATGGAGTCCAGAACACAGATCTCGCAGAGCACGCACTCAGCAAATGTCAGTACAGCTCAGCCAATGCCAGCGAGGGCAGACAGCTAGGATCAGAAGTGTCTCCAGTCTGAAGCAAATGTGGAAACAGCAGTGAACAGGGCACAAAGAGGATTAAATCATTCATTCATCCCAGATTCCACAGCACATGGGAAACTCAATTTGGAGTTTTGTGGGGGAGTCATATCCAGTGATGCTTGAGGCTACTTAGAGCTACTGCTTGGGGGTCACACCTGGTGGTTGGAGTCCATAAGGTAGCAGTGAAGAAAGCTAGACCCAATGGCAGGGCATGTGGCCCAAGGCTTCTCCCTGTCAAATATGTGTAGAATGTATGTGTGCATGTATGTACATTTACCATACATTATGCTTGTGTGTGCATGTGTTTAACACATTGTACATGCATATACGTTCACATGTGTGAATATGTTTGCTTAAAAATGCATTATGTGTTTATGTATGTATACATACATGTATGTTCATGCAATGCATGTATGTTGCACTGTTTCTGCATGTGTGGGTGCATGCATAGTGGGTGAATGTGCATGGATGTGAACCACATATGCCTGGTGCACATTCATTTTTGCAGTATGTGCTTTTAGGTATGAGTGTCTTGTGTGTGCATGCATGTAAATCACATGTGTGTGCATCTCTGGTCCCCTCTAGAGCCTCACCTCACTGGTAAGTAATGAAGACACGCATTATGATGGGCTCTTTCCCACCGTCAGGCCGCTTCCAGACCAGCAGAGGAAGCAATCAAATAAGTAAAAGGCATTAAAAAATCATCAAGCAGTCGCTGAGTGCTGCCTGTGCCCGGCTCTCCCCCTTCACCCAGCCCAGAGGTCTTCCTAGGCAGGCAGGTCCTCCTAATTGCCACTGCTACACAGAGGCAGAATCATGCTCCTAGAGATGGATGGACTCATCCCTGCTTACTCAGCCCGTGAAGGCTGGAGCAGGCTCACCCAAAAGCCTGAGTTCCACCAGCTCCCACCCTGAGCGCCACCACACAATACCTGTTGCCCACAAGCAGGACCAGCAGAGCCCACAGAGTTGTGAATCATGAACTGAAAACTGCTCCAAAACCCTGCAGACAGGGCCGCTCCCCCACACCCAGCGAGGGAGTCAGGGCTCCCACTTTGAAGCTGCCAGGCCACCTTACCATTGCTAGAGGCCGCCCATCATTTCACAAGCCGGAAGGCACATCCCACTCAGTGTCTCGCATCCACCAACCTACCCACTATGTGAGCTCACAGACACCACATCAACTCCCTAGCCACGGAGAAGTGGAGTAGGAAGAGGCAAATCCCACACTGGGCCTCCTTCAAGCCAGAATGACAGATGGAGAGCAGGGACAGCCCAGAGCGCCCCCCCCCCGCCCAGTGGGGCTGACCACA
>PVKC010014916.1:0-21832 GCA_004027635.1 Crocidura indochinensis | reverse complement strand
TGTCTTTGTCCAATACCATGCTGTTTTGATCATTATGGCTTTGTAGTAGGACTTCAAATTAGGTAATGACATGCCTCCCTGTTTCTTATTTTTCAGTATGGATTTGGTTGTCCTAGGACTTTTATGGTTCCACACACTTTATAATTAATTGTTCTAAGTCCTTGAAGTGTGTTTTGTGAACTTAGGCTGAGATTGAATTGAAGCTATATTTTATTTTAGTTAAGAATTTCGTTTTAATAATATCAGTTCTTCTAACCCATGAGCATGGATTTTCCCTCATTTTCTTAGATCTTCTTCAATTTCTTAAGTGTTTTGAAGTTTTCATGGTATAGGTCTCTCATCTCTTTTATTAGGTTGATTCCTAGATATTTGAAAGTTTTGGACATTATTTTAAATTAAATACACTATTTTTTGGGGGGGATTTTGTTTTTTGGTGACACGCAGGGGTTACTCCTGAATATGCACTCAGAAATCACTCCTGGCTCGGGGGACCATATGGGATGCCAGGGGAATCAAACCAAGGTTCATCTGGGTCAGTAGCATGCAAGGCAAATGGCCTACCGCTGTGCTATAGCTCTGGAATGCAACTGAATTTTATGTATTGACTTTGTAGCCAGCCACTGTTTCATATTGGTTTATTGTTTCTAGGAGCATTTTTGTGGATTCTTAAGGTTCATTGAATATCATAATGTCATCTGCAAATAGAGACAGTTTGACTTCCTCTTTTCCAATTTTGATTTCATTGCTTTCTTTTGCTTGCCTGATTATTATCGCTAGGACTTCTACTATGTCGAATAAGAGTGTAGAAAAAGGACATCTTTACCAAGTGGAATTGGTAAAGATGGAATTGCTTTCAGTTTTTTTACCAGGATGGTGTGCTGAGTCTAGATATTGGGGTAGGAAAGTGGCCCTGGCCCTGAATGTCAGAGGGTCTTGGTTCAAATCAGGGAACGGAAATCCCTCCCTGTGATAAAAACCTAGTTTCAGAGGGAAAATGGACCAGATGTCCAGATTGTGGGAGTAACCTAAGCCTTGGTGAAGGGATCTGTGGTGGTATTGGAGTCTGGAGAGTCCTGGTTCAACTGTTTTTGTGGGATTTTGTTTGTTTGTTTTTGTTTATATGCCACAAACAGTAACACTCAGGGATTATTCCCAGCTCTGTGCTCAGAATCACTCCTGGCAGGCTTGAGGGATCATCTAATATTTAGGGATCAAACTGCTGTTGTCCACGTGCAAGGCAAACTACTTACCTGTTGTGTTATCGCTCTGGCCCCTATACTAATATTGTACTGAAGGAAATTTCATATAAAAGAACAAGAAAATTAAAGTTTTTGCTTTTCTGCTGTGAAATATGACTTTAACAACCTTTATGATGGCATAAACTCTGCATCTCATTACTTTTTTAAGAATAAATTAGGAGTTATAATTTCAGGCTTAATTATTTTAAGTAATCAAGTAATTCTGTTTTAGAATTCAATATCCTAAACTGGTATGCCCTTGGACATTTTTTTATTTCAGAGTAAAGAAATAGGATTTTTAGTTATGAGGTTTGGGATTCGACTGTCAAACTTCCAGTGGTGTTTAGGGATTACTCTTGTTTCTATATACAGGAATTACTTCTGGCACTTCCCAGGGGACCAGATATGGTGTGACTGAACCAACATCTTAAGAACTGTACTATCTCTCTGCCTCCAAACATGAGACTTTAAATGTAAAATTATATAATTAAGCAAATCCATTTTAAAAAAATTCATAAAACTATCATAGTTTTGATTCTTTCCTAATCCAATGTGTGTTCTAAATTGCATGTATCAAATAGAACCACAAACCTCCATATTTTTATTTAATATATCTAGTGAAAAAATCCATTACTTTAAGAAGTACCCTACAACCATCCCATTTAACAAGATTTAACAAGTATCCCATTGTTTTCAACTCTAATCACCTGAGTTTTTCCTTGTTTATTTAAAAACAAAGATAAAGTTTCATCTTCATTGCTTTCATTTCAAAATATTAAAAAAGGAAAAAAAATCAGACTTTATTTTTTAAATTCAAGTTTCTATAAGAGACAATAAAATAAAAATAATATTAAATTGGAGGGGAAAATAATATTAAACTGGCCACATTTATAGCAGACGGTACACCTGCCACATTTTTATTTTCTCTGCTTAATATTCAAAGCATAGAAATGTACCTTTCCTCAATGAGCTTCTTAGAGTATAACATATGTTTTTGTGAAGTGTAAGCAAATAATCGACCATCAAAGGAGGAAAATTCAAAGCTTTGAAAAATCCAACACTATTATCAGTTTCTAATTTTTGACGAGGTTACAAGTGATGATAATTATTGATTCAGGAACAAATCTGAGGATTGAGCAAGGTTGCTAAGATTAGGAAATGGGAAATTGCTCACAGCAATCATTATCTCATCATGATTAACCAAAAACTAATGGATTTGGTTTTTGAGTAGCACTTGAATTTTTCTGTTATAATTTCCTACTTAATTATAAGCATACTGTGAAAGTATACCTGGAAGTTATGACTTCAACCTACTGAAAATGATTACACATATCCATGTAACTCAGAGCTCTGAGTTTGCCATGAAGCATCCTGCTTAAAGCTATTGACAACCTTTTCAATAGACCTCTCTAGGTCATGCCTCTAATTTCATGCTCTGCATAAATTTCATGCTGCTTGTAGCTTCGAGATCATCATGAAGAATTGACTAATCTTTTTCCATTAATTAAACATATTACTTAAATGTTGCATTAGGAATGCAATATACTTCCTTTTTCTTTACCAAGACACAACTAGACAAGAGAATTAAAAGGTGAGAATTGGCATGTGTGAATGAATTTTCCCACTGAGTGATTTGACATAATCAGGCTTGGACTTCATTTTAATTTGTTATCTTAAGTTATTACTGACAAAAAAGATAAATGACAATTGTACACCCATACCCCAGACTGCTATAAGTAACACAATTTTTCAATGATTAATATAAACACTAAGTATTTATATATGCTTGCATAATTATTACTTTAAAACATGTCTATATAATTTATAAAGAAGTATTTATTAAAGATTAATTTATGATTACTTTATAACAAAGCAATTTAGTATTTTATTAGAGGGATAACCAACTGGTACAAGGCTTAATTTTTTTCATTTATCATATGCTTTTAGTTGTAACATGTTTTTAGTTATAAATCTTCTGATATGACTTCAAAAACAGAAAATTTTCAAATGAACACAAGTTTAGTATATCAATTTAATGCACATATTAAAGTAAAAAGATGCAACTTGACTCAGAAATGAATAATGACATATCTGACAGCTAAATGGTTTACATATATCAAAACATGGCCTTACACTTAGCTTGGGTGAATGAATTTTTACAGGTTATTCAGCAGTTCACAATTCCTCAGTTCATCAACTTCTCAATAAATGATGGTCTAAATTCTTTTTCTATTTGACTATTCATTTACTCTTTTCCCTAAATATATGGAATGTGCCTTGTTACTAGAATCCTTCTAGCTAACATTTTATAATTGCTAGCAAAATAAACTGTGCAATTAAAATTATGTTCAAATGCTCAATTTAAGAGTATTTTGGGTATTTTTGTTGGCTAATTTTTGTTTATTTGTTTTTATTTTTGGTTTTGGGGCCACACCAGTTGGTGCTCAGGGGTTATTCCTGACTCTGTGATCAGGAATCACTCCAGGCAGGCTCGGGGGACATATGGGATCTTGGGGACAATCCCAAGTCCATCCTGGGTCAGCCATATGCAAGGCAAACTCCCTACAATGTGGACCCTGTTGGGTAATTGGGTGGGTCATAACTGACAGTGCTTTGGTTTGAAATCATGTAATTCTGGTGCCAGGGCTCCTGCACACAAAGATGTTCCTACACATTGATCCATTTTCTTAACATGTATAGTTTTTAAAAATAGAAATTAGCCTTGAAACTAAGTAGGAAACAACTTAATTTAATTGAATGTAAGGCTTTGGAAAAAGCACCATCTTTGTGAATTTTATCTGTGTGAATCAAAGAGATTTCACCAAGGCATTTGAATGTAAAAGAATGAAATGAGGGAACACTGAAAATAATACAAGAAATTAAAAGTGAATTAAAGTTGAAACTATAGTTAAGATAGTCATCCTCACCCCTATTTCTCCTTAGGGTTTCAATATAAAAGTTGGGACTCTTTTGGTTAGAGACTGGAACTGATTAATAGGTGTGGTCAACATCATAAGAGAAATTTTCCATAAAGTGAATTACTGTCTAATAATTATTAGCCTTAGGCATTTTAAATCATCTACCAATTAAGAATAAGCACCCTTAAGCTCCCACTGATTAACATTTATTATTCCAAGTTGATTCCACAGGCTCTTCTACTTAAAGAAAAAGTAGAAAAGACAAACTGTTATAATGTTAACCTTTTCATAGCGTAGTTTGGGTCCGCTGATAAAAACGATACTTTTATTGCCCTGAAAAATATGCTAGCTGTCACAGTGAAGAGAATTTCTTACAATCTCTAAAAGACTTTAATCAGGATCTCAGCAAAACTAACTTTAGATTAAGCATTTTCTTGTCTGGTATAACTAGAAAAGGAAGAAACTAAGAATCGGGAGATCTAGACTTCATTTCACATTCAGTATGAACAAAATGACTTAGAAGACAATTAATTCACTGCATCCTAGTTTTTGTAGATAATTCTGAGAATAGTGTTTTTTTAACAAAGCCTTTAGCTATAATATTCTGTAAATTTAATCTATATTTTGGCATGAGCTACTAGGCATGGATTCAGACAGCCCATTTAATTAGGATACAGATTATAAAAGATAGGTATGCTAGATTAATCTACTGTTTTGAACACTAGTCAGCTGCAAGAATATAAATTGAGAAATATATTCCATGAAGTTAAGCATTATAGTGTTAAGGATAGCAAAGTGTTTAAGCATTCTAGAAGTTAAGGATTTTAGCAACAAATAGCTATGTAATATTTGTGCATTTCCAAAGAACTATTTTTAAAATTATTTTATGGATTTGCACTACACGATGAGTCTTGGGGGGGAGGTCATGAAGAGACTGGTAACAGAATACATTTGTGATTTCTTATTAAGAATCGAGAAGCAAGGGGCCCGGGAGATAGCATGGAGGTAAGGCGTTTGCCTTTCATGCAAAAGGTCATCGGTTCGAATCCCGGTGCCCCATATGGTCCCCCGTGCCTGCCAGGAGCAATTTCTGAGCATGGAGCCAGGAGTAACCCTTGACCACTGCCGGGTGTGACCCCCCCCCAAAAAAAAAGAATCGAGAAGACAATTTTACTATGTTTAGGCCGAGAAAAATGTCACTGGGGATTATATTATGTTATGGTCAATCATTTTCCTATAATATAACATTTTTCATAGTAAATATTGTTTTTTAGTAATCATTATATTAATGCGGTTAAATATTTACTAATAACTATACTGAATATAATTCTCAGCCAGATACAAAAAATTTCCATTTATGTATAGAAAAAGATAATCTGAAGTATGGTCTGGATATAATGATAATGAAAAGAAGTGCTATACTTTTCTGGATGTAATAATGAGATGCAGTATCTGTATGCTTATTCTTTTTTTGTCAGTTTGGTTTTGGGGCCACACCCAGCTTCACTCAGGGGTTATTTCTGGATCTTCCCTCAGAAATCACTCCTGGCAGGACTGACAGATCATATGGAATGCCAGGGATAGAACTCTGGTTGGCCGATGAAGGCAAATGCCTCACACACTGTGCTATCACTCTGGCTCTGTATGCTTATTCTTTTTATTTTAATATAATTTTTATTTTAATCATATTGGCTTACATATTGCTGGCAATCATATTTTAGGTACAAATTAACATAAAATCAAGGGAACTCCCATCACCAAATAGTCCTCCTTCCACCTCCGTTCAAATAAAAAAACAAGCACAAAACAATCTTTTTTTATTATCATTATTTACTTATCTATCTTTTGTATGCTTATTCTTAAGCTGAAAGAATGACCAGTCTTAAGAAAGCAGAGTCAAAAGGAATAAGTTTGAAATACTTAGGCCTGAGCTATTTGAAACACTGAGGTGTTTTACAAGAGATAGTGTGGTAAACTCTAAGAAACATAAAGGATCATGTTATGTATCTAAAGAAAATTAAAGGGGTCTTGAAACCTCTATTTAGTCTTATGAATACCCACTTCCTAGTAAAAGAAAATGTTGGAAAACAAGTTACAACCACTTGCTGGTGAACGAACACTAAATAGAATCTTAACCTCATTTAAATTTCCTCTGTTTAAGTCAAAACACATATTAAATTACATGACCCCTAGTTCCATAATTAGAGATTAGTAATGCATATGATATATGATAAAATATTAATTTATTGATACGTTTGCAAATTTAGCACCCCTCCAATTATATTACTTAAACTCCATCCTTCGTTTATGGTCTTAAAGAATTGGCAACCTATCTCTGTTATGTACTATTCCTTTTCTGCTTTTACCTATATTCTATAATGTCCTTGAATTTTTTCTCCAATAAATACAAAGACCGTTTTGGGTTTTGTTTTATTGCAGGAGGCCACTTCTTTATTTTGTCAACTTTATTTTAGTAATGTGGTTTACAAAGTTGTCTTTAATACCATTGTTTGAGACATTCAATGTTCCAATACCAGTCCCAGCACCTTGTGGCATTTCCTTCAATATTGTCTCCCGCTTTCCATGTAGTCACAAGCCTTAGCAGGCACAACACAATTTTATACTACATGTTACAATAATGTAGCAAATGGAATCATTTAAAATATTTTAGTAAAATAATTGTCAAAATTGTGATATCTCACCATAGAGTCATTAAAATAATTGAGGATTTACTGAACTATTTGTTTCTAGCTGAATCTTCTGTGTTACTGACTTATTTATTGAGTTTAGTTGCTTTCTATGCTAGATAATTTTGTGTGCTTCTACTGGGCTGTCAGTATAGTGAAATTTGAACGTGACATACAGCCTTGTATGTAGCACATTCAAGGAGCTCCAGTGTCTGTAGACCTTGGACAAATTATCTTCCTTTTTCCTTCCCATAGGAGACCCAAAGTTTTCATCCCAATGACAATTGTAACCATGAAATTTGGCAGCTTGGTTTGGCATCTGACATTGGTCATGAAGCTGCGAAGTTGCATTTTATTTCCATAGCATTATCAAAGGAATACAATTTGGCTTCGGGGGATTCTGACAGTAGAGTGGCAATGGGAAGCTGACTTACCTGGTGTGGCTCCCAAACAAACAAACAAAAATATAAAAACTAACTCCCCATTTTTCCTCCCTGACGTCTTTCTGTTTTTATAAAGTTTACTAATTTTATCTCATGTTAGGTTGAAATAAGGTTGGAGGACAACAAGTTGAATACAATAGTTGCCTATTTTGAGGTCATCACATTTAAGTTAATAAATACGAATATTATATATGATATAGCCTATATCAAAGATCAGAGTTTTATTTCTTTTTTCATAGTCAATACACTTAACACAATGTTTTATGGTTTGGGGGACACACCCAGCAGTGTTCAGGGTTTACTCTTGGCTATGCATTCGGAAATTACTCCTGTCACACTCTGGGGATCATATGGAATGCCAGGGGTCAAACCAGGGTCTGGCACATGTAAGGCAAACACCCTACCCCTTGTGATATCACTCTGGCCCAACAAACACAATTTTTATCATTTAAACATTTTAACTGTTCAGTACTAAAAATGTATTCATGTCGTTATAAAACTAGCAACACCATCAATATTTAGAAAATTCTAATTCCCCATACTGAAACTCTGTATTTATTCTCCTCACTCCCTTGGCAAAAATCATTATACTTTACATTTCACTGAATTTATTATTTTAGTCATTGCAATAAGAATTATATAACACTGGCTCTTCAATTAGCTTATTTCATACTGCACATTGACTCCAAGTTATATATATAGGCTGCAACATCTATAATAATTTTCTTCCTTTTAAGACAAAATGATATTATATTTTATGTACATATCATATTTTATTTATATATTAGCCATTAAAACATAAGATATTAAGAACATGGGTTCTTAACTACATGTCTAAGATGCTACTTTTAATATTAATGACTTTTTCTACTTTCAGTTCATTCTGTTATATATCAAGAAAAGGATGCTAGGTCATTTGGGAATTCTAGGGTTTTATTTTAATTGTCATAATATCTTCCACACTGTTCCTTCACTTTACATTCCCACCAGCAGAAGGGTTCTGTTTTTTCAACAAACTCATCAACCCTTAACATTTTCTGTATTGTTTTAATTTTCAATTTAAAAATAATATCTTTTTAGTCAATGTGACCTAATACCACCCAATTTTGATTTACATTACCTCAAAAGAACAAATTGTTCAACACTTTTCTTGCTATCACTAGTCATATATACATATATGTATATATGTGTGTGTCCTATTTGAAGAACTTTATATTAGTTTTTGCAATAAACAATAATCCAAATCTAATTTTAGTTTGTTTCTGATCAGAGGATCAGTCATGTAAACTACATGGAAACTACCTTATCAGCTTTAATATATCTTCAGTTCCTTTTTATTTGTATATTAAAAATGTTAATTCTTTGACTCCATGAACAAGGACATTTTTCTCTTTATGTCTTCTTTAATTATTTACAATGAAATATTGCAGTTATCAGCACACAAGTTTGTCAACTTGTCAGTTAACTTGATTCATAAGTATTGTTTTTGCTGTTATATAAATGGGGTTGTTTCCTAATGTTATTTTATATATTCTTTATTATTAGTCTATGGTAAATACAGTTCATTTTTTATAAGTGGCTATGCAGTTTTTCTTGAACCATTTGCTAAAGGGACTTTCCTTGCTTCCATTCTTGTATCCAGTCTCTTTGTCATAGTTTACCTGCTCATAAATCTGAGGGTTTATCGATGGACTCTCGTTTCTGTTTCATTACCATGTGAGTGTATTTTTATTAAAATTACCATAATTTTGGTACTAAAATTTTGGTTACTAAAATTGTGTGTGTATTTTTTTAGGTCACACCGGCAGCGCTCAGGGGTTACTCCTGGCTCTATGCTCTGAAATCGCCCCAGCAGGCTCGGGGGACCATATGGGATGCGGGAATCTAACCACTGTCCTTCTGCCCTACCACTGTGCTATATCTCTGGTCACTGTTACTAAAATTTTATAGCATAGTTGAAAACTGGGACTCCAATACCTCTCATGCTTTATCAGGACTTTAATGCTGAAGATCATTGTTTTGGCTAATATATGGTACCAAACATTTTTAGTAGCTTGTTTTAAATCCCTGAAGAATATACTCAGAATTTAAATGGATATTGAATGAAATTATTTTATTTCTTTGTGTAAGATAGAATTTTGGCATTTTTAATTCTTCAGAGCCATGAGCATGAAACGTTTTTTTCTCTTACTGGTATTTCTTCTATTCCTTTTAATAGCAAGTTACTTTATGAACCTGAAAATCAGAAATTAAACTAATTTTGAAAATTATGAATAACTGAAATTTTAGAGGACACACTCAAACTGTCAATTCTAAATAAAAGCTCATTATGGAAGTTGTAATATACTGAAATGGTATATTTAACCATCAAAAAGAAAAATATGGTAGATACAGTATCTATACCTAACAAAACCATCCTTCAAAGCAAAAGAATAATTAGAGCCCTTTCAGATAAACGGAAATGTTTATCCTATTTGACGTAGTCATGCTTTTATTTTAATTTTATATGTTGATTTACTCAACTTGTTGATATTTTGTTGGCATTTTCATTTGTATTCATATATGTCATTAGTCTGTAGCTTTTGTGGCTTCAATGTTAAAATAATACTGATCTCAATATGAAAATGCTCCTTATTTTACATTTTAACATTTTGAGGATTGGTAGTTATTCTTGCCTGGGCTTTTCTTCATAAGAAGCTATTAAATTATAGGATAAATAATTTTACTTGTAATGCACTAGAGTTAGTAGTAAAATTTCTCTAGATGGCTATGTATTTTCTAGATAATCTAAAACACTTTCTCATGGTACTCCCCTGTAACACATCAATTTACAGATCTGTATGTCGTATAATAATATTTCTCATTTCTAATATTAGTAGTTTAGGCCATATTTTCATCATGATAAAATATGTCAATAGCATTGATCCTGTAAGTAAAAAAAGCTTTGAGCTGTGATCATAGAGGTTGTTTCTGTCTCAGCATTCTCTAAAAGTTTAATACTAAAAGATTTGACTATTTACAGAATTTTTCTGAAAGCACATTGCTCAGGACTCAAAAATTCCTCATAAGCAGTACTGAGTTTGGAGGAATAATAATTTGCTCTAGGAGAGAAAACTCAGACTGAGCAAAATATGCAGTATGAAGGGAACAGAATCATGTGGAACCAATCATAGAAAACAAGTCTCCAGTTGGAAAAGAATTATGACATTAAACACTGTCCTGGGAAAAAAGCAGAATTAGACCATGCTTCTGAAATCCAATATCAACAATGATTTTTTGCAACATCAAAATAGGAGTCAAGAAACACTTAATATACAGATAATTAGAATCAGTGGAAAATGCCACTTGTAGGGAGACTTCATTCCTAAAGCAATCCATCACAAGACAAAAGCCAAGCAAACTGACAACAAAGATATATTTGTTTTGTTTAGCCATATTCAGCTCCTCCTACTGCTATAACATAGATGGCATTCTAGCAAGCATGTTGTACCTCCCAATAGCTGATTCCAAGGATGTCAATTGTCTGCAGTGTTGCCATTCAGTCTCACCGTTCAAAAATTAGTTTCGGCGATTTTACACAAACTTACCTGGGTAAAGATGTATTTTAATTGGGATATATCTGAAACTGCCTTGTAAATGGTGTCTTCCTGAGAATCTCCAGGCAAATGAATGAATGATAATTCTTTGGTAATATGGCTTTGAAATGTTAATACTATTCTGCTGCTTCTTGTGGCAACTAAATTGTAGGTTTTCATTATGATTGGTACTTTTTCACTGTGAAGTCAGAGGTTTAACAGATTATCACATTTTAAGATGATGAAAAGGAAGAGATGAATTAAGCATATAGATTTTGTGGAGAGTTGGTCATTTACTTTAAGTAAATATCCAATGGATTGTAAAATATACTTTTTTTGTTAATTCCAGAATTATAGTAGAATTTGATCTGATGTCTATGTCATTCATTTTTTTATAATAATGTGTTTTATTTTGACCAAAGTGGATTACATATCTTTCACAGTAATATTTTAGGTACATATTGACATTGAATCAGTGGAATTCCCACCATTCTTAATTGATATTTGTATAGAATAACCATGAAATAAACAGTTACAAAATTATTCATGATTAAATTAAATTTCATGTACTCATTTTTCCAATACAAATCCTTTCACCAGTGTCCATTTCCCTCCACCAATGTCCCCAGTTTTCCTTCATCCCCTAGCCTGCCTCTCTGGTAGTCAATTATAGTTGTCTAAAATCATCATTCTAGTCTTTCCCTCGCTGACTTGTTTCCCCCAAATCCAATCCAGTGGCAAATTTCTACTGAGGGCAATTTTTTTAATATTTTATTTTATCGAAACAATTATGATCAACAGAATCCGTCACAATTGAATTTGAGATATACAATGAGTCGGGCCCTTCCCACCACCAGTGTCAACCTCCCTTAACCAGTTGACCCACAGTGCATTCTATACCACCACTTTTGCCCCCTGGCCGAACAGTAAAACAGGCCCCTTTAACTTTAGATTGATAAAGATTAGATCCCTTAATTCTCTTATGGTTGTCTTTGGCTTGGATATTTAGTTCTGTACTTATTTATTTCCCTGCCTATGCATCCGTGATCAGTTGGCCCCTGGCTCCCAGCCTTTCCTCGATCCTTTCTTAGTTTTATAGAAAAATATGGGAGTATGTGGTAAAATAAATGAAGACAAATTTTAATGTTCATTTCTATTGCCTTTGGACATTTGTTATTTTTCTATTATGTTTCTTTATATGCCACATATGTGAGATATTATTGTTTCTTTCCTTTACCGTCTAACTCATCTCAGTTAGCATGATGTTCTTCAGCTCTGTCACATAGCAGCAAATTGTACGACTTCAAGTTATCTTCAGATGGAGTCATATTTAATTGTGTATATACACCAGTTTCTTTAATTATCTGTTCTTTGGTACTTGGGTTTTCGGTTTCCTGTTCTGGATCCTAGGAGATGTGTTGCATATTAGACATGTTGGAAGCTTTAATTTCATGACTGTAATAGTTTTCACAGCAATAGTGCCAGATTTTACAGACCTGATTTGTACAGGCTAGTGAGCTACCTGACTCCATGGTGAGGCTGGTTGTATCCACAGATCTCTGCATTCAGTCGCTGAGTGCTCAGAGTTCAGTGTTCTTATTTATTTTGTTGTGGATATATTTTTGAAGTTTTTTTTATTACTCTTGCTGTCATGATTCAAGATTCATATTAAAAAACGTCTATATCCTCAATCACATGAATGCTATCTATGCAAAGTTTTATTCACTGCATTTAGGATATACAGATATTTGCATATATTCCCAAGCATGCCAAAGCTAGAAGTAATAGTTTGTGTTTCTTAAAATAAATTATACAATTGTTAACTGAAAAGCCCCAAATTAGATATATATGAAAATACAACTTGTCTTCAGATGGGAACCTTTTAGCTGGAGCAGTTGCAGGAAAAACAAGGAGACAATGACTATGGTGGAGGAAAATGTTTAACCAGAGGAAGTTGGTGCTGAAAGGTGGTCGACTGTAATTTGAGATGCTCTATCAACAATAGTACTGTAAATCACAATGCAGAAGCATATAAAATGCCTCTTTTAAAGGCAGAATGAAAAAAATGGTAGAATTGATGAAAATAAGCAGTATGTATCTGACTACATACTGAGTCAACAAAGGTATATTCACACACTTATGTTTGAATGTTTTTCAAGGCACCCTCAGCCATTACTCAACTGCCCTAAATTTTACCAAAATATGGTGATATATGTTTACTTGGTCATTGTTGACAATGGATGGCATTGGTGGTGAGAAAGTTGCACTGGTGAAAGGGGTGTCTTTTCTAAAACTGAAACCCAAATATAAATATATTTGAAATCACGGTGCTTAAAGATATTATAAAAATAAAGCAACACGTTTAAGACCATTTAGATTGTATCACTGTATTGCTACTGAACAAATAAAGGGGAACTGTATTCACTAAAAAAATAGAAAACAATAGAGACTTTGATAACTTTGTAAACTCTCCTTTTGATCATGTGCTTTAATTTTCTGAGCTTCTTTTGCAACATTTTTGAACATGTTAATATATATCCAAGTAATTTATTCTGAAATTTAGAAATCTAATGAATAAAATATAATAATCTTTGTTACTTATTATTTTATAAATATTTTAAATGGTATGGTATGCAATTATAATATCTATTTTAGGTGTGCATCAAAGTGCATAAACTTATCACTAAAATTATACTTCAAAAATCACTAAAGTATAATTTCTTATTTTGCCATACAATTCACCCTTATAATTTTCACCCTTGTTTTCTTCTTTCCTTCTTTCTTTTCTTCCTCTTTTCCTCTTTTTTCTTCTTCTCTTCCACTCTATCATCTCTTTCTTTTTTTCTGTTCTTATATTTTCCTTTATACTCACAAGTTGTTAGATGACAGCTATAAAGTTGAAATTTTACTGAATTAGTTAAAACTTTCCATCATAAAAACTGAAATAAACTTAAAATCCCACACTAATATAATACTGCCAAAAGGTACTAGGAATATGCCTTGAAGGTATGGGAGGAAAGCACAAATAATCATATATTTTCAGTAACAATCTCTATAATATTTCTGTCTATAAATATGTTAATGAGGAAGATTTTATCCGAGCATGTGGGTTTTTGAGAATGGTATGAAGGATTGGCAGACAAAACTCAGATGCTTAAGAAGTAAGCATCTTAGGGTCTGGGTCCCTTTCCAACGTACAAGCCCTTTTGTATGCACATATGTGATTTCATTTTCTGTCATTTTTTTATTTTGGGGGCCACACCCGTTTGATGCTCAGGGGCTACTCCTGGCTAAGCGCTCAGAAATTGCCCCTGGCTTGCGGGGACCATATGAGACGCTGGGGAATCGAACCGCTGTCCTTCCTTGGCAGACACCTTACCTCTAGCGCCACCCCACCTGTTCATTTTTCTGCCATTTTGGTGCCCTGTCTATTATATGATGTCGAAACTTCTATCCTGTGTCTGCTTGCAGCAGTGCACTTGTCCCTATGTTGTTCTCTGTGCACTGTATGCTTTTCTATTCTGAAAGCTTGTTGCTGAGTCTCTTTAGGACTCTAACCCTGTGATTCCATGTCACTTCAGCTTTCCTTCGAATACAGCTTTTACCTGTGTAAGTGAGATCTCTGTTTTCCTTATTTTATCTGCGTGTAAGAGCCCTGCCTGGTCCTGTTGTCTGTCTAGACATAAGTAAGTGAATAGAGTCTCATTGCCTGATTGAGGTGGTTTTGTTTAATTTGTTTAATTTGCTGCTGTACTCCACTTCCACCCCAGCCAGCCCATCATCTATTTTGACTGGCTACTGTTTTGGAGGTGAGATTTAAAGTGATCACTTAATTAACTAGGTTACCTGACTCTCCATTATTGCACTCTCACTCTATCAAATATATGACATTTTGTTTAGCTTATTTTGAGCAGTAAAAAAATCGAAAATTTCATCCTATATTATCCTAATTAGTCATATTTTAGGTAATAATTTGTTTTGAATTTATCAGGTCTTTATTTATGATAGCACAATTCTATGAATAAATGGTGTCACATGTTTTAGAGTCTATACCAAGAATCAATTTTTCATTAACACATATAAGAAAAGTTTTAACTTGATATAAGAAAGTATTTTCTATCAAGTGGGGGGGGCATGGGAAAAATGGGGACCTTGGTGTGGGAAATGTGCACTTTTGAAGAGTGGAGTATATTGTATGACTGAAACTCAATTATAAATAATTTTGAAATCACAGTTCTTAAACAAATTAGTTAATAAATTAAAGTAATTGTTTTTAAAAATTGACCAAAAGGGGGGCCGGGCGGTGGCGCTGGAGGTAAGGTGCTTGCGCTAACCTAGGACGGACCGCGGTTCGATCCCCCGTTTCCCCATATGGTCCCCCGTGCCTGCCAGGAGCGACTTCTGAGTGAATAGCCAGGAGTAACCCCTGAGCGTCACCGGGTGTGGCCCAAAAACCAAAAAAAAAAAATTGACCAAAAAGAATGCATTTCCCAACATATTTAAACAACAGGAGCTAGATGAACATATTTTCTGTTGAATGTTGCTTTGATTTTACATATTATATGCTCTTTGGCTTATAATTTGCTCTGTTGTTTGTGGGTTTTTATCTAATTTTATGTATAAATGTCTTTAATAATAAATTTATTTATTTATATATAATCTAATTTCATTGGAAAAATTGGGGAAATGTGAAAGAAGAGGAAGAGTGATGCATGTTAAAGATTGAACACTGGTTTCTCAAAGTGGGAATAATAAGAATAATAAGAATGTTTCTGGATTCTGATGTGTCTGCTGTGAAAGTAATTACGTTTCTGCTATTAGTGACTACTTATAAAGACATGTTCAACATTAACAGATAGCAGATATAATTTATATTTTAGTGTTGGGGTTTTTTAAGAGAATTTCCAAGACCTGAATGGAAACACTGCAAAAATTTGCTCTTTTTTAGTGTCAGATTACTGGATGACATAGATGGAATTGATTGTGTCCTGGAGAGATGGATGAATCCAACTAGGAATTAAATTAAGCTTAACAAAAGTGGGAGTTCTTAAGAAAAGTTTGTGAGATCTTTTCCATTTAGAAGTACCTGGTCTGTAGGGGATCAAATTTTCCAGGTACTTAGTAAAGCTCAACAATCAGGCTAAATTTTGGTGGGGTTAATTCTCTGTTTAGGTCAGATAAAGAAGAATTTTAATATCCCCTAACTGTCTGCTGCCCCTGTCCTAAATTAATAATATTTCTAATTAAATTCAAATTCTGGATTCAATAAGGATTCATTCATTTGATAGATCTTACTATAAAGTAGTTCAAAGAGACTAAGCTGATGTTTTACCTTAGGAGTTTTTTATACCTGAGAAGGTCCAGAGGCAAGAATGAGTGAAAATACTCATAAGTTTCTTGACATAATTTATCTAATATCATTTTATGGTGTGATCAAATTTATCCACTCTTCCTGATGATTACAGGTGCTAGGCTGCATGGAACTGATAACTGTTAAAATTAAAAAAAATTAAATTTAATTAGTAAATCATTTCATCTGGATTATCCAGAGGGGAGGGTGTCTTCTAAAACAGACCTGCAAGAATAGACTTGTTCTGTCATCTCTATACATATATGATCTTGAAAAGTTTTCTTCAGAGAGAGCAGTAATGGTTGCCATATTAAGTATCTGACAAGTTAGTCATAAGAGTCACTTCTAAAGAGTGTAATAGTAGGATCTTGTACCACCTGTCTCCCACCTGTCATCCATCATGCCCTTTTATTTCCAGCACACTCTAAACTTAATGAGAAATCTAGATTTTCAGTATTATATCTCCTAAAGTAAGTCTTATACATTCCTCTACTATGAAGACAGTTCTTGAAGATAATGTCTTTTATATTCTCATTTACTTTATTTTTGCTTAGGAGTCTGATATCCTGTTTGGCTTATAACTTATCTAGTTTATTGTTTTGAATATAATGATTCAGAAGGGTGAATGTGTATGAGAATATTAGCAGATGGAGAGACAGCACTTTGATTTCAATCTAGAATATGTTTATGAGTAAACTATTTGATGTTTACTGCACTTGAAATATTCTTATAAAAAGTTATTACTTTGAAATTTGATTTCCATTTGTAAAAGAAAATTTTCAAGAAGGGGTTCTAGGATATTGGAAGAGAAATATGTGTTGACAGATGGGTGAGCCTTCCA
Source organism: Crocidura indochinensis (assembly GCA_004027635.1). Classification (NCBI taxonomy): domain Eukaryota; kingdom Metazoa; phylum Chordata; class Mammalia; order Eulipotyphla; family Soricidae; genus Crocidura; species Crocidura indochinensis. Next base: position 4,780 of record PVKC010014916.1, on the reverse strand, counting down.
GTACTCTGCTGCCAGGTAAAATAAGTCCACTAGAGTTGTGATCCATTTCTTCCACAGCTGTAAGGTGGCTGGAGGCACATTTCACTACTTGTTAGTGCAGACCCAGTCCATTTGGCAACTGTCATGGGAAATAACAATTTGACATTTAATAATTCATTCATTGCTACAGCCAATATTTTCTAATGGTATGTGAGGCATCCCAATTTAATAGCAAAAGCTTGAGCTGGCAAGGTCATAAACTGTACTGGCTTTGAGGCTTAGAATTTAATATTACAAAAAAAGAAGGTTCTTGTATCTGCATGACAACTTACGGAAAATTGCGATCATTCATTTTTCTGAAGAAAATGAAACACCTCCTTCTCAAAATTAAAAATGTGCTAATTCAAATACACAGAGATTACAGACTACTTTCTTAGAAGTTCATACCTGTAGAAAGAAAGGTTAAACACACTCATAAAAATGGGAAGTGGAGAGATGGGAAAATATTTGCTGTGTCAAGAGATAATGTATAAATACATACATAATGTATAATGTATATAAATATCATTGATTTCCCCAAAGGTAAAATATTTGAATCAACTTACCACTATTATTTCTATAAGTATTATTATTTTATAAGTAATGAAAATTATATCATAGCAATGTTAATTGAGTTGCAATAGATGGCATAATTATCAAGTAAATTATTGAGATTTGTCTAATTTGAAAGTGTCTAGAACCTGTAATGGACGAGCTGGTTCTCTAGACATTGTAGAGTTATATTACCCAGCATTAAACATTAAAAAGAGTTAGAGCACTATCACAACAGGATGATTTTTTGTTCTCATGCAAAAATTCTGGATTTTTCCCTAACACCACATAGTACCCCATATATCTCCTGCTATGATACCTGAACATAGAGACAGTGAGTAAATCTCAAGTATTATCAGGTGTGTCCTCCCCCACAAAAAAGACCATCTTCCCCCCAAAAAGTTAGTAGTAGTTAGTAAAGTTTTAAAGCCTTAGAAGGAATAATGGAAACTAATTATTAAAAGAAATTATCACGGTAGCAGCTGAAGATGTGCTGAAATATACCTTTATGAATTTCATTTTATGCTTGCTTTATACTAGTTAAATGTAAAATGAAGTCTTACATAACATTTAATTCTCTTATTTCTCCAAATTTTTAAATGTACAACTTGAGTACTAGGTATTTTTTGTTTGTTTTTTGACCACACATGATGACGCTCAGCGGTAACTCCTGGCTATGCGCTCAGAAATCACTACTGGCTTGGGGGACACTTTGGGATGCCAGGAAAAAACCGAGATCCATCCTGGGGGAGATGCTTGCAAGGCAAATGCCCTACTGCTGCACTATCTCTATGTCCCTGAGTACTAAGGAATTTTTAAGGATTGGTATCAGATTTTAAAGGTTTATTTAGTTTGAAAGATACAGAGTAAATGTTTTTCTTCATTGTTGAACTTCTTCAATCTTTACATATTTTAATATTCCTAGGAAAATTCCCAAAGAAACTAGGAAAATATAATTGATTTTAAGCTTAATTGATTTCAAAGTATTTTAATACTTTACAAATTAATTAAAATGGTCTCAGTATGTTTATAGAATGCCAAAATACAAGTGAATGAAATGTATAAAAACTAAAAGCACCTATATCTGTTCATGACAGTTTCTGTCACCATATAAGAATAGGTCTACTAATGGCTATGGTTCTGTGTATTCAAAGAAAACTCTGGAGACAAAATATGTTCCATTTAATCTTCTTCTTACTGCTCTAAGTATTTAATTGTATCTCAAAAATGACAGAACTCTAAGTTGTTTTCTGTATATTCTTGTTATTTATGAATTTAAAATTATATTTAAATATACTGTGTTGGGTTAGTGAGTTTTGCTTTAATCCCCAACAAATTTTTATGTTTCCCTTTAAGATAACACTTTGTATTTTGTTGTCATAGCAACAAAATTTGCCAGTAGGCTGAAAATTGACATTTTCCCCTGGTGTTTATTATTCATGATGCAGACACCATTTTCCCCATCTCTATCAGAACTAAAGGATCTCTCAATTTAAATGTTAATTGTCCATAAAAATATAAGTTTTACTAGCTCAATTTTTACTAACCATGAAAGGTATTTATCTTTGTCATGGGTTTTTTCTTTCACTTGTCTATGTCCCTAACTTAATACCCCATAAAGTGGACACTTTTTTAACTTAAAGAGATTTTAGATGTTCTACCAAATCTAGGACATTATTTCTGAATATAATACATCAATGAGAGGTAAATGTGTCATTACGAACAAAAAATAACTCTGACCAGCATTTATATAGATGACAAGTTTACACTTATTAAAAATATTTGTACAAACATCTCAAATTACTATCTTTTGTGTACTATACAAGTCCAAAATGCAAAGGTTCTCAGTAGTTTTAAAAATGCAATATACAATCACCTAGTTTCAAGTTCAAAATATGACAATTACTATTTGTTCAATTGGAATTTGTAGAGAGGTAGATATTTTCTCAGATGTCTGTGAAAATAGAGGTGGTAGTCTTCCCACAAACTTCATTCAACCACTTTTTCTTCAAATAACATGATCAGAATACACTTTGTTTCCATTTCCAAAATATAGAAGTTAAAACATGTATTCATCATCAATTATTTGATCTAAAACCATAGAAAGGAGTACATCTAGTGAATAGTGAACGTCTCTTCATTTGTTGATTTATATATTTAGATTTTAAATAAACAAAAATAATTTGTCATTAGTGATGAGTATAATGGATAGAGCTGAGGATTTGATCTGACCATAAATTAATTAAATTTTTTACCTGTTAAGATGTTTTGTTGATGATCTTGGACAAATTTTCCAAGTGTAACACCAACCCAAGCCATTAAAATTTTGAAGTTCTCTCATATAAATAGAGTAAGCCTAAATAGCATTCAGAAGCCCGTGGATAAGAAATGGAAATTGCTCTCATTTCTCCTAGTTGAATTTGAGGTTTTTTATTTTGTCTTAATTCATAATGCCCATTTCTGGATATATACAAAGGCACTAAAAAGTATAATACTGTTGAAGTTTTATTTTTATTGGTGTTATTTATTATATTGTTGTTTACGAATTTATTTTATACTCAGAACATCAAGTGGTTTGAGAATATGAAAATATCATTAGATACTCAGGCAATAAATCAAACTTCCATTGGTTTTGCTTGGGCAGAAATTGGTTCTTGGTGTGTGACAGATTGAAGAATTTACTAACAGTTCAGACATCTCCAAATACCATGTAAGTTTATTAAAGGTAGAGGAGAGCATATTGCACAAGAATAGAAGGGGAAGTATGAAGAATATGCTGGCTGAAATAACCATAGAGTGCTGGTTTAATTTACTTTTGGTACAATGAGATGTAATAATTGAGGTAAGAAGTGGATTGTAGATGGGCCTTCGCTAAAACCTCAAACCCTTTACTGGTATCAGATCTCCATTCTTTTTCTATGATTTTAAGGAAATGCTATTTTAGTATCTATGGCACCATGTGTTAAGAACATCTCTGGTCTGAAGATAAGGGGAAATAGAATTATCAGCTTCTTCATGAGTTGACAGATCTTTTATGGGTTAAACAGCTGTGTTGAGTATAAAATGGTTTCATGTTAAAAATTTTTCAAAAAATTGTTGTGGTTAGCAGTTGTTAATGGATGTAGTATAGGACAGGCCTTTCTACTAACAATCCTATTGTTTGATATTTATGCTGAACTTTTGAGATATCGGTGTCTTTCCATGCCCAAATTCTTCTTTTATTTTTAGCAGCATAGAAGATCTCTCTCTGCTATATTTCTGTTTCTGTCAGTTTGATTCCTTACTGCACCACTCAAAAGTTATCTGAATTTTAGAAAACAAATGTAAACCCTCTGGCTAAGGTTTATTAGTTAGAAAATCTTGTATAAGTGTTGAGTTTTTCATTCTTATGAACATTAAATAATATGCTTGCTAGGTTCATATTTGAATATCTGGTATAGAGATATTACTCAGTGTCCATTAATTTGATTAATATAAGTATAGGAACTATGTATAGATATTCCCTCAAACGTCATTTAAATAAGCCCTTCATATGTTTCTTGCCTCTTTGATTTGCAAATAAAAATGCAAAAATAACAAGTTAACCAACATTTTTCAATAAATGTTTCTCAACACATTCACAGTAGTTTCATAATATTGATAATATGAATAAAGATAAAAGTCACTTAGGAACAATTCAAGATACCATGATCTAAAGGATTATGAACAAATTCCAATATCCCAGCAGCTTTTTATAGGATCTACTTAGAAGTTTTCTTTTTCTTGTTTTTTTTTGTTTGTTTGTTTTTTGTTTTTGGGTCACACCCGGCAGCGCTCAGGGGTTACTCCTGGCTCCATTATCAGAAATTGCTCCTGGCAGGCACGGAGGACCATATGGGGCACTGGGATTCGAACCGATGACCTTTTGCATGAAAGGCAAACACCTTACCTCCATGCTATCTCCCAGGCCCCTACTTAGAAGTTTTCTGACTATAGTTTGTAATGCTTATATTTATGATAAAATGATTTATTCCTAAATTTATAAGTCATAATGTAATCAGAAATATGCCATAGTTTTTTCTTCATTTTTTTTCTGCTATACTGGTGGTGCTCAAAAATTATTCCTGGAATTGTGCTCAGAGATCACTCCTGACAGACCTTGGTTATCATATTAGGTACTAAGGGTTAAGGAGATTGGTGGCATACAAGGCAAATACAAGTCAAATGCCTT
>PVKC010014915.1:0-21787 GCA_004027635.1 Crocidura indochinensis | reverse complement strand
TGGGCAATCCATTTGATTATTTTCTAAGGTTTCTTCTTTGTCTCCATCTTTGTTGTCATGGCTTGTTATTTTATTGTCACTATTTTAGGGTTTCTTTACATTGAGACTATCGTATTCCTTGCTATTAATTTCTTTATATTCCAATCATGAATGATAATATTCACTGGTTATACACTTTTTCTTTTACTTACTTCACTCACTATGAGCCTCTTTAGTTGTATCAAGGTGGTAGTTCTGCTGTAAGATTTCACTACTTTGGGGGCCGGAGAGATAGCAGGGAGGTAGGGCATTTGCTTTGCATGCAAAAGGACAGTGGTTCGAATCCCGGCAACCCATATGGCCCCCGAGCCTGTCAGGAGTGATTTTTGAGCATAGAGCCAGGAGCACTGCCGGGTGTGACCCAAAAACCAAAATCAAACAAACAAAAAATGATTTCTCCACTTTTAATAGTTGAGTAGAAATCTATTGTATCTATAGACCATATTCTCATTATCCATTTAGCTGTTTTCTTTTTTTGTTTGTTTTTGGGGCCATACACAGTGGTGCTCAGGAGTTACTCCGGGCTATGTGTTCAGAAATTGCTCCTGGTTTGGGGGACCATATGGGACTCCAGGGGATCAAACTGTGGTCCGTCCTAGGCTAGTGCACAAGGCAGACGCCTTACCTCTTGCGCCACCGCTCCGGTCCCATTCAACTGTTCTTAATCAAGTGGACTGTTCCCAGACTTTGTTTATTATGAGTAATATTGTGGAGAACATAGGGCGTGCACATTTAATCTTGCAGATTAATGGCGTATTGTTCTTCTAGAACTTTTAAAATACCTCTATTAGCCATGATTAGGGAAGCCTTCGTTTTATAATTATATGCCTTTTTGATGGAAACAACTTCAGATGCAGTGTTACAGGGAATTGCCTGTTTTCTTTTTTGGTGTTTTGGGCCACACCCGGTGGCGCTCAGGGGTTACTTCTGGCTGTCTGCTCAGAAATAGCTCCTGGCAGGCACGGAGGGACCATATGGGACACCGGGATTCGAACCAACCGCCTTTGGTCCTGGATCGGCTGCTTGCAAGGCAAATGCCGCTGTGCTATCTTTCTGGGTCCGAATTGTCTGTTTTCATCAAAAGCTAAAATGCACAAATTTTAGAAAGAAAATATTAAAAAAAAAATGTCACTGCGTTGCGTAAATGTGACACCTTATTTTGGAATGAGGTATACAAAGTGGCATATTCAGAGCTTACTCTTGACTCTTCATTCAGGGATCTACTGGCAGGCTCAGGGGACTATAAGTGGTGCTGGCAATCCATCTTAGGTTGCATGCATTCAAAGCAAGGATCCTGTCCCCTGAACTTTGGCCTATAATGCCCAATCTTAAGAAAGCAATATGTCATTGAGGGGAAAATAAAATTATTCTTTATGGTCTTAATGACATATAGAAATATGTTCCTTTTTTATTAACTATTGAACTAAGGCCCAATAAATCAATTTTCAGGAGGACAATAAGTAAAAATAGAACTCTGTAGGCCCTGATGGATTTCTTAAAGTAAAAAGTCTCACCATAATTAACTCAATATAAAATTGGATTTGTTGAGTCACTGAATATTAATTAGAAATTCCTTCACTTGGTTGAAAATAGATATAATGATAATTTTAATGGAGAAAGCATAAGCAGCCTTGTTTTTACTCATGTATTAATATTACCTGAGAAAGTGAAACAATGACAGGTAATAGGGTGTTTGCATGGTAAATCCTACAGTTTATCGACTCTACCATATATTGAATGTAAATTAATATATATGTATATATATATTCAGAAAGGGCATCAGACAGAAGTCAGAAATCAGTGTGATTTTATTTTTTAATTTAGGGGATTTATCAAAATGGCACTTAGCTATGTGGGGACCCTCCCAATTATTTTAGGTCAACCTAGTCAGAAGTTCACTGCAAACACCAGAGGATGTAGTACTAGTGGAGCCTTGAAGTGCCGGGGATTATCCAGACCACCCATGCAGTGCTTGGGAGATTCCAGGGTTTATCTGGTAATGTCTAAGGTACCATGATTCTCGGGGAGTAATCCCTGTAGTACTGAATATTATCCAATCCTCCAAACGGTCCTTGGTGATTCCAGGTCTGAATCTAGTAGTGCCTAAGGGAACATGACTCTCAAAGTGATTGGGGCTTGACCACATGCTAAGTAGAAACTGTAAAGATTGTACTATCTGTCCATCCCATAAAAGTATAGATTTGGGGGGGAAGGGATAGACAGGTGATGGGAACTTGGACCACTTCTAGTGGTGCTAGGATTATACTTGACTCTATACTAAAAAATTATGCTTTTGGGGGGCTTGAGTTGATACATGGTTCCAGGAATTGAACCCTGGTTTGAGAAGTTCAAGGTGCTATATTATCTCTCCAGTCCCCATATGGCTTTTTTTTTTCAAATAAAATATATCAATATGCTAGGAAAGCAAATATATTCCTTTAATAACAAGATTTTAACATTACATTAGTGTCAGTCAATTATAACTATATCAAACTGCATTTTTCCATTGTGTTCATTCATCAAAAAATGTCTCTTAAAAATAAATAGCTAAGAAACTGTGGTACATATACACAATGGAATACTATGCAGCCATCAGAGAAAATGAAATTATGAAATTTTCCTATGACTGGGTGGACATAGAAGCTATTATACTGAGTGAAATAAGTCAGAGGAAGAGAGATAGTCACAGAATAGTCTCATTCATATGTGAGATTTAAGAAAAATAAAATACAGTATGGTAATAATACCCAGAGACAATAGAGATGATGCTGGAAGGATCAGCCCACAATATGAAGTTTGCCACAAAGAGTAGTGAGTGCATTTAGAGAAATAACTACACTAACAACTCTCATGACAATTGTAGTAAGTGAGAGAAGTAGAATTCTTGACTCAAATACAGGCAGAGGGTGGGGAGGAGAGAGGTGGGTGGCATTGGTGGTGGGAAGGTTGCACTGGTGAAGGGGGTGTACTTTTTATAACCGAACCCAAACACAAACATGTTTGTAATCATGGTGCTAAAAGAAAGATATTATTTTTAAAAAGAAACATAATTTAGGTATCTCAAATAAGTTCTGAATAATCCCTGGCTGTGTTTCATCTCTGCCTACAATAGTTGTCTTATGGTAGAAAACTCTCTGTGGTCCACGGAGTTGAATGCCAGTTTCTGGCAACATTTAAACTATTTAAACATTTATGTAAATGAAAATATTTGTAGAACCTGGACCAAGGAGAGCCATGGAAGGAAGGGAAATCTGATGTTATTTCATACAACTAATACTTTATTTTTCATCTAATAGTGTCGAGATAGTAAAAATCTCATTCAACCCTTTGTGTGAGACATAAGACTTTCTATAGTTAATTAATAATAATTCAAAGCTAGAGATTATAGTTGTCTTACCCCAAAGAGCAAACATAAGACTTAAAAATAAATTAAATAAATGGATGTTTATTTTTTAAGCTGAAAGAAAAACTTGGGAAATATTTGTAGTTGCCCTACCCTTCAAACTCTTTGTGCATTCATCTGAAAGATCAGTGAACTCCTGCAGGTTCTAGTAAACTTGTTCATTGTGGTTGGAGTTTCCTTTTACGTCGTCTCATCTTTTAAACAAATGGACAAATTATTCATTGGCACTCTATTTGTTCTTGTTTTGTTCATTTTTATTCTTTTTTTTTCCTGATTTGATTCCCAATGAAATTTTATGGTAGTCCTTCAAAGCACAGAAAATTCTTTTGCATAGAAGGTTATCACATAGTATCTTCAAGATAATGCTGTTCATAAGACTGATAGTAGTAAAATGATTATTAAAACTTAGGCATGAGTTATTTGCAGTACCAGAGAGAGCGGGGCCTCAGTCTCCAAGCTTTCAGTTCCCACTCTCTTCCTATTTAACGTACCAACCAAAGACTCCAGAGCCTTTTTATATCCATCTCCGCAATAAAGAACTCTTAAAAAAAATGACAGGGGTCTTCCTTATTGACTTGCATTTTAGAACATGATAGAGCTGGGTTTGAACCTAGGTTATACCTCTTAGTGACTGAGTCACTTAGGAGATTTAGGGATCTAGTGGTTCTCCAAGTGTGACTCAGGATTATAGACTGAAAACTACCAGGGAACTTGTGAAATATGTATACAGTATAATGTCAGACTCTACTTTAAAAAGTTAGCTATTCTGGAGATGGAGTCCAGCATGATTAGATTTTCAATCAAGTCTTTCAGATGATTCAACAGACACAAAGGCTTGAAAACCATGTTCTGGCTCAAGTCATGGCATCCCTACAGTATTTATTTTTTCTTCAGAGGGTGTGCCTAGGAACGCTGATAGCAAGTTTTCAGAGGACTGAGGATAGAAAGTGAAACAACTGATATGCAGTAGGCATTTTCGAAACATAAAGGGAAGTACTGGAGGAATAGGGGTCATAGACATCTGGTATACCAATAATGGGGAGAATGGCATTGCTATATATTCAAACCATAAAGGCAATAACACTGAGAATTTGTGATCTAAATTTCTACAACTAAATTATGTGCCTGGTTGGGGCAGGGGAAAGATTAGTGGTGGGAACTGGGAGGGATCATGGGAATATGGGTAGAAGAAAATTGACATTGATGGTGGGATTGGTGTTGAAATGCTGTATGCCTAAGATTTATCTATTAATAACTTTGTAAACAACTGGTTTTTAATTAATTAAAAATAAGTATTTATTTTTAAAAGAGAAAAAAAGGACACATAATATTTCCCTGGGAAGCCAATTTTCCAACCACTGTGGTTCTTCCAAGAGAACAGAAGCAAAATGATTCTCTTTGCAAGACAAAGGCATTGCAAGACATTCGTTTAACCTACAAGAGATGACTATGTCTAACTTTTCAGTGAACTGGATGGTTCACAGTGACTCCCTCTGAAAGAACTTGACTCTGTCATTGAAAAGAAATCAAAACAAGGCAAGAGATATCTCTTGCACCTAGAAAATTCAGCCAAATCAAGGCGGAGGTCTGTGTTACTGTTGTCACCACCATTTCATTTGAGTTTTTATGTGGTTCAGCCTTTTGTGTCACTGACTTTGTTCCGTGGCCAAATTCAGATCTTGAATTACTTAAAATGGTCTGTGTAATATGACTTAATGATGTTAAAGTCCGCAGGCTTAAAATAATCTAAAAAATTGGTTTCTGAAAATCAATGAAAAATTTTGTTTTGCCTCACCAGTATAAGTTGGGCTTAACTAGTTTATAATGTATAGAAGAATGAACAAAGTTAAATTTTCCCTCTTCTTCTCATTTCCTTTCTAGGTTGATGGGAATAGAGAAAAGTCATTAAACAATGGCTATGTGATAGGCACTTTGCTAAGTGTTCATATTCATCATCTGTTCATTTCTCTGGCTCTTGAGTCTGTGCAGTCACCATCTCTAGCAGGAATTAGGAGATTTTTACACTCACATCAATTGGCCACCTAAGATTTTTATTTTAATCAATTTTAAGAATATTATATCATTTGTAAATGAGTTTAGTCTCTTAAAACCTGATTTCATTGGATTCTCACTGTACCTAGAATTTGAAGAAAAGCAATCATCCAGAGTCATGTCTCTTGTTACTTGTTGCCATAGTCCCCAAAGGTGTATCCTGACTTGGCATAGACAGTGAGGTCAAAAATATTTAAAGAGAGAGAGAGAGAGAGAGAGAGAGAGAGAGAAAGAGAGAGAGAGAGAAGAAAAAAACGGCAGCAAATAAAATTAGTGAAGCATAAAACTGCAAGTCATAATAATAATTACCCAGAGGGAACATTAATAGCTTAGTGGCTCTGCAGAAGGGGAAATATTTAGCTATAAACTAAATTTGACAACTGCATGTAACACTTTATTCAAAGGTTCCCATTACTGTTTACCAAATCTACCTGGAGATCAAAAGATTAAAACCAGTTACTCTTGTGTTTATATAGAACACACAGACTCAATCTACTTAAAAATCTCTGGTTTGGGGCAGAAGAAATAATACAGTAGGGAGTGTGCCTGCTTTGCACATAGCTGGCCTGGTTCAACTCCTGGTACCCCTAGATGGTCTCCTTGACTCCTGTCAGGACTGATCTCTGAGTGCAGAGGCAAGAGAAGCCCTGAGCACCACCAGGTGTGCCTACCAAACAAAATACAACAACCAATAAAACATAACAAATCCCTTTAGTTTTGTCACACTCCACATAGAGGCAGAATCAAAAATGCAGTCTGAATATTTTACAGCCAAAATAAGACTTGTTCCCAAATCCTTGACTCCAGTTCAGACCCAAAGCTTGTGGGGAAGAGGCCTTGCCTGGAGGAGACCACTTCTGTCCAGCCTCAGCTGTCCCCTAACGACTGCAAGAAAGTTGTTTAATCATTTGCTCAAGCAGTTATTTTTTTTTAGGCTCCACCTCGAATGTAATCACTTACTTATCATCCTGCCAAAGTATTTGTGCTGGGGAAGGAAGGGCAACTCCATCCAGGCAGAACCTGCTGTTTCTTGCTTCAGTCCAAAGTGTCCTGAATGAAGAGGCTGATTGGAGTCATTTGGGAACTGAATGGTGTCATTGTTCCCATTTTTCTCCCCTTTTTCTTTTCTCTTGAAAGAAAGGTTTCCCTGAGCTTGAAGAGCTTTACGATAAAGAGGAGCATGACAAGTGTCACAAACCTTGGGCTTGTAGAAAACAGATCATCTTTGTTACGCTTGAGCTGGGTAAAATTGCACGGATTAGGTGGATAATTGAGGTCAAAGGAAATACTCGGACTTTTGTTTCCCCAGGTACTTTTCTCTCAGAAAGGAATTACACACCTCACTGAGACACACCGCCCTACTTTAGAGCCTGAGTTACCCATTTATTGACTACATTGAATCTGCTGAGGTGTTGAAGAGGCGTCCAAGTCTCTAGCTGTCATTTTGATTGACAAGTCTCTGTAATTTTTCCTTCAGTCATTGGTGATTTATCTATCTAAGAGGGCAGGAATATCTAGAATACAGCATCATATTTGCTGTATTTTTCAGACAGAACATTTGAGGAGTGGAAATGTTAGCAGTTTGCCTTGGCTCCATAGACAGACATGTAACAAAAACATTATGCGGAAATATTCTTTAGGGAATCTCTGGCTACAAAAAATTAGATTCCAAGACCTCAGCCAGGCAGGTAAAAGATCTGCCATTTGTGGCCAATGGAAAGTTCTGGCACCCTTAATCACCCGCAAGGTATAGGAGATCACTTCTTCCTTTTTACATATAAAAGATGAATTCTTTCTTCCTATCTGGGGAATAGAAGTTCTGCCCTATAGATTCTTACCCATCTGTGTATGTCATTTATGTCATCAAACCCACCCTTCCCATGAAATCTTTACAAATTAAACCAACCAAGATCAGTATTTTTCCCCCTGTGTTAATTAATTCTATTTTATCTTACTAGGTCCTCTCTTCAGGCATAAAGTGTACCTCCCCTTCCATTTGACTGCCAACAGAAATAAAATTAAAACACAATGTAGATGTTCCAACAATATCTTGTTTGTTATATCTAAGTTTCTAACTAATTTTCTAGCTTCCTGTACCCTAATATTATTTCTCATCAATCCTAATTTTATGAACAACCTATTACTTTTCTTAAGGTATAGGGGTATATTTCTTAAGGTACACTTCTTTGAGGGAAAAGAACAAAAATTAGCCTTAGAAATGGTAACTAATAGGATTTGTTTTTAGAGAGTATGCTGCAAGCAGGTTAGAAATATAGAAAACACACACACACACACACACACACACACAACCTAGTTCCCTGCAATTCATTAATTAGATCTTTGGTTTCCTGCTTATGGTCATATATGATTTTCTTTGACATGTGGGAGGTGCTTTATTTGGTTTTAGTTATGCTATTTCTATTTGGTGAAGAGAAACCAACCAAGAGCAACATGTCTGGTCATGTTTGTATTTTTGAGACCCATTAGTGCACAGACATACACAGTAAATGACATTAGTAGGCACAATATTATGTTGACCTTAAAAGTTTTAACTTACAAAAGAGGAATGGCATTTAACAGTTTGATCCTGTGTATAAATTAAATATAAAATTATACTATATATCTCAAAATTTATAAAAATGTATTTGTCTCCTAGAAGATATGTATCTAGTGACCTATTAATGCTATGTAAATTTGCAAACTTTTTTGGGTGGGAGGAACACCTGGTGACTCTCGGAGGTTACTCCTGGCTCTGCATTCAGAAATTGCTCCTGGGTTGGGAGACCATTTGGGACGCCAGGGGATCAAATTGCAGTTTGTCCTAAGGTTAACCATGTGCAAGGCAAATGCCCTATTGCTGCACCACTGCTCTGGTCCTTAAATTTGAAATCTTTAAAAAGTATTTTTATTATCTCCTGACCATGTAATTGATAATTATAACCTAAGATTAAGAATGTACAACATAATTTCTGGGAAAACTCAAACCTGCCTTATGTCAGAAAATTGGTTGTATAGTAGAATTTTTTGCTAGTTCACTCAGTTAGAAAGTTAAAGAATATTTTTCAGGAAAAAGAAATAGAAATAATGAACTACCAAGTATAAAAATTTCAAGCCAATGTGGGCTGTGGTATTAATCTTCTGAACTTGCCATCCGTGGTTGCTTAATATAACAGAAATGTTTTGCTAGTATAGTTTATAAATTTTGAAATAAAAGCTATACTTGCTCCACATGTCCTGCAGAGGTGTCTCCTTTACCACCTCCAGCTCCTGGAAACTCAGGCTTTCATTAGAAGCTATGGCTTGTGACTAAAATGTTCCACTCAGTCCTATCTGCATAGTTTTCATAGTTATGAATGTTTTGTACATCTCTCTCTCTCTCTTTTTTTTTGAAGGCTATCAGTCAGGTTGGATTCATTTCCATTCTGATGAAACAAGACAGCATAATTATTATATCTGCAAATACCTTAGTTGACTATAAGTAAAATCAACTTCTTAGGTACTAGGAATTAAGACTTCATAAGTGCCTATTTTTTAAAAAGAGATATAAAAAGCAATCCAAACTGTAAATGAAGTAAATGGAAAAGCAATTATAAGTGCCACATTTTTTCTTACAAAAGAATAGAGAGATGTGATGAATTAAAGAATGGCATTATTTTCCTATTGTTCTTAATAATTCAGTTATTGTTCTCTCCATTTATGTTGCTCATTTTGGAATAGGAAGATAATTGGGGATAGAAGAATTGATTTTTCACTAATTGTTTTGAATCTTTCATCCCTTGGAAGAGGCCAGGTCTGACTGTTTGCTATAATAATTAAACTGAGTTACTGGTCAGTACAGAGGTGTCTTGAAAGGTGGCAATAAATAAAATGGATAAACATGCTCAGAGAAACATAGAAATATGTCTTATAAAGATAGAGAAATAATACAAGAAAAGGGAGAATAAAGCTAAATAAATCGACTGCGGATGAAAGGTGAAAGTCATAAAGTATTCTCAAAAATATGGATCTTAAAAATGTGTAGAAAACAGAGATTTTGGTGTTGACACAATGACTCATGAATCATTTTCTTCCATAACTTCTCTGGTGCCCCAGACAGCTGTGTGTTCTGAAGCTTCCTCTATATTTTCCAGACTTCCCAGCCTAAAGAGTAATAACAATGGTAACATTTGCATTTACTTAAGGTTTTGGAAAAAATCAAAGTGAAAATAAAAGTAGCCTTCAACAAGCGTCTGCATGGAACAACTGACTCAACTCGTCTAGCCAAGACTGTCTTTTGGACCTTATTTTCATGGCAGAAATAACAATGTTTTCAAGCAGTGTGTGAGTACAGGGAGGAGGGGGATGAAGGAAAGTGTGGAAAGTTGGAAATATCATATGAATCTTTCTATGAAAGAAAATATGCTCAAAGAAAAAAAAATACTCGGTTATTTAGTACTGTGTTTGTGAGGTAGAAAGATTTGAACTTCTGACAACTAAAGTGTGTATTGCCTAAACAGACACCATCTAAACTCAAAGATGGACTGGAAAAAATTCAAATGATTATAACCATTCTCACTTCTCTGTTTGCCAATAAAGTCATCATCAATCAGAGAAACAAAGTCAGCAAAAAAAGGTGGATGATTATGGTTGAATACATTTTTCTTTTTTTTTTTAAGGTGGTAGATTGGACAAGGATTAAATGTATTAAATACCAACCATCCTAGATTAAATATGATTTTGAATCATTAAGACTCATGATTGGGAGGCTAAATGGGCAAGAGATATGTTTCCAAGTACACGATACATAAACTTTCTATTATTCCACAGTCCTGAGAAAGGCTACAGCATTGTTCTCAAGATATCATATTGAAAATTCTCCATAAGAAAATATTTCTTGTCACTGAGTATTTGCCACAACATAATGTATTAAATTACAGAGATTCAGTTGCAATGAAATCAATATATCTCAATCTATTTTTTCTAGTAATTAGAATTATATAAAGCTTTGGGAGTTGAACTTAAAAAGACATTTGCAAACATTTTTGAAGAACATAGTTGAAAAGTCTGAATTGAAGAATTTACTTATAAGGGGAAACTTTCACAGTTATTTGACTGTTAAATGCTGGTATGATGGCTATAGATTCAAGAAGCATATTTGTGTGAAATTATGGTCTTCCACATCATGTTATCACTATATTGGCTTATGGACCTTAGGAGTAAATTATCCATAAATAAATAAATGGTTACTACTCAAAAACATAGATTACAACAATATCCATAATAAAATGTTGGGAAAGACAACTTATAATCTTTGCAACATTGGGCCTACAATATTTAAAAATGTCCTCTTTGACTTCTAGCTTTGCTAATTATTCCTGATCTTAATTTGAAACCTACTACCAAAAGCCATGTCTGCTTCCTAGACTCATGTCATAGTAGGACTTGTGTCTAGTTGATCTTCTTTTGGCTTTCTCCACAAATAACAGTTTGCCTAAAATATTTTTGTACTATAAAGCATTCCTAATTGCCTTTTCTGGTGATTTTCTATAAAAAATAATGCTCGGCTGCTGTTATTCTGTTTGAGAGGATTTCAATTGAGTTTTTAATTTCATCTATTGAGTTTTTCCATCTTGTTATTTTAGTTTGAAGTTTTCTAATTGTATTCTCTTCATGTTGATCTATTCTTTCCTTGAGTTCTTTGAGCATCCTTCATATTACTTCTTTAAACTCCTTTTCTGAGAGGTTGACTATGTAGTTGGTACATTCTGGGTCATCAGAGCTGCCATCTTCATTTTCTATAAATGCTGTTGTCCTGCGTTATTTCCCCCATTGATACACTTGTAGGGGAGCTTTTGCTATGTGTCATGGTGGAATTTATGGGTTAGGAGATGTGCGGACTGTGGTGTTAAGCAGAGCGGCCATGACCCTCCGTTTTCTGGCTAGTGAGCCTTGATGGGATTAAGTTCTCTGGGGTCTTCCTCGGCAGTCTCTCATATGGATCAGGAAGCCCTCCACCAAAAATAGTGATGATAGGTCTATCTGATTTTTCACACATGGGTGGACTTTATTTATTTATGCAACATTTATTATAATTTCTATGTTAGTAACTTTCAAGAGCAAGGTGTACCTTGACCTTCTTTAGAATATTGGTTGGAATTGCTTCTAATTTGTTCAACATTCCTTTGCTTGAACTCAGCTCTAAAATAACATGGGTGTCTTAGTACAAAATTCTCTTTCCATACATCTCAGCAAGGTCTTTTTCGCTGTTGTTGAGTTCTCTGCAGCTTGGGTTGTTGTTGTCTTTGCAAAAGAGTGCATGTATAATGGGACATT
This sequence comes from Crocidura indochinensis, assembly GCA_004027635.1. Taxonomy (NCBI): domain Eukaryota; kingdom Metazoa; phylum Chordata; class Mammalia; order Eulipotyphla; family Soricidae; genus Crocidura; species Crocidura indochinensis. The sequence goes on along the minus strand of PVKC010014915.1, from coordinate 9,981 downwards.
TACTTACATGAGTTTAGGTCAACATGGTGTTATTTAAGTGCCTTAGCTGAAGTCTATGGCCTTTGATATCAGAAAGTCTTTACTTGATTCCTGATGATAACTTTAATTTATCATATAATTTTGGGAAGGCTATATTCGCTCATTCAAAGCAAATTACCTTAAATAAAATCTCATTCAGCTATTCAAAACTAGTGATATTGCTATTTACATAATTTTACTAAAAGGTAAGAAATAATGCACTTGCCTTGCATGAGAGCAATTTGGATTTGATCTCTGACACCCCAGATGTCCCCTGAGCACTGCCAAGAATGATTTCTGAGCACAGAGCAGGAGTAAGCCCTGAGCTCTGTCAAGAGTAGACCAAAAACAAAGAAACAAAAGTTAAGATAAAATTTTTGTTATTCTGTTAGCAAACTTTAACACATAACATGCATTCCAGTAAGTAATAGTTATCATTATATTAAGATAGGTACTCACAGTTCAAAGTTAACTATCTTTTTATATATGGTGTGGAAATTACTGGTCACTTGCTAGTTTTTCACCTTATTAAGTAAATAAGGTGATAGGACAATACTTTCATTACTTCTGATAAAATATCAAGGCATTTATTTTCTTTTTGTTTTATTTTGGGGCTATACTTGGAAGTGCTAAGCAGTTACTCCTGGCTTTTTGCTCTGGTGACTATATGGGAAGTGGACCACTTGTAAGTCAAATACCCTTTCCACTGAGCTATTATTACTCTAGCCCCACACTTTTATCTTCTTTCTTCAGATAGTAGACGTCTTTTGTATTGAGCAATAAGACTCTCAAAAAGGGGATGTGTTTATATTAGGCAATCAAGAATATGTTTTCTTAGCATTCTCCATGGCAGCTGCTGGTTGGATAGGTTATAGTTTGCAGCATGGTCAAGGATTTTTATGTATGAGCTTTAACATTTTGTTGTTGTTTGGTGGGGACCTCATTAAGCAGAGCTCAGGAATTTCTCCCAACTTTCTGTTCTGAAGTCACTCTTGGCAGTGCTCAGGGAATCATTCAGTGCCTGCAATACAACAAGGATTTCTTGCGTGCAAAACATGTGCGCTAGTCCATTGGACTTTTTTCGTGATACATGTCTATTTGGTTATTTTTTTGAACATTACCTTTGAAATTGTAGCCCAGTCAATATTTAAAAATATGGAACTCCATGTGGACAGTGAGAGATAGGACCTAGTCTGCTGATAAGGATGTCATATTCTCTGTTTTCTTGTACATCTTCTGACAACGGAAGAGTATCTGCCAGTGGAAAGGTTCCATTTGCAAGCATGACGAGTGCAAGTTTAATTTCCGAATCCAACAAAGGAGACATTCCTGGGCATTTTTATATGCATTTTTTAATAAGATCACAGAATCACAGTTAGCCATTATAATCCGCAATGAGACATGATCTCACTGGGTTTGGTTCTTTGACTAAACTTCGATTTCCTACACAAAGGCAGTGTCAACTGCTTAGCTTGTGCCTTCCCATCTCCTTGTTGATGTCAGTGATTATTTTGGACAGTAGTGTGTCCTAAAATAGTTCCTAAAGCAAATATTTTAGGAGAATTTGACTGTTTGGAGGTCACAAAAGTCATTTAGTGGTCAGAATGGAAACCAAAAAGGGGTTCAAAGTACTGTGTTGCAATTATTAAATCAAAATGGTTTCTGTTTTGTGTGCTTGTTTGGCTGATTTTGGAAGGTGAATTAGAAGTTAGACAAAAAAAAAATCACTTTAGGAAAGTGAGAACACCTATTGGGAACACATCAAACACTTTTCCCCAGGCATTCATATCCTACTAAATCCTTAAGGGACTGTTAATACACATGAGCCCCGATTGCCTCTCCATGTACCGTATTTTTCAACTCTCTAACAATGACTATTCAAATAGTTTCCAGTTGTCAAATACTTTTAATCTTCAATTATACTATACCTATTCTTTTTTACCAAGCTTTTGTTTCACAAGGAATTCAAACCACAAGCTTTCTTGTACCAAACTTCTATGTATAACTCTCCTTGGGACCCTGTATCCCTGTCATCTTTGCCTCTATATTGAAAGTCTTCCTTTTTTCTCCACCTCCCTTCCTGATGAACTTAGTATTTCCTTGGCCTGCTCCTCCAGCTCATAGAAATTCTACTTTACCCCCACTCTTAGAATCCTTTTTTTCTTAAATGCTAATCAGAACAGCCTTTTCCCTTCATCAAAGTCTTTAATCCTGTCTTTGAAGAAATTCTTGAACCTGATTTACCAGAGGCTATTTACCATTCCATCTACCTTTTCCCTTTACCATCTGACCCTAGGATCAAATCTGCTAACATAGTTTGCTCCAAAACTGTGTATGAAAAGAGTAGGGGTGTAAATTATACCCTTGGGGCAATATGACTCACAAGTTACTGTTATAGAATGGCTTCAGCTGAATAACCAACACAAGCATAGCCAATGTTTTGAAGAAAGTGGGATCCTACACAAAAGGATAAATATGAAAACAAGTTTATTCATGAGCTTTCAGATGAATATGTCTAAAGTTTCCTTAATGTATGATAAGGACTTAATAAGGGATTACTGAATTATATGGAAATGTTTAAAATTCTAAATCCTCTTATTGTAGTAACAAGCCAGCATTTTCTTTTCCATTCCATTAAAAACAATGACCACTATAATTAAGGTTGAGTAGTATATAATAATCGCTTCCTGGTATATATGACTTAATGAAAATGTACCTTAATGTACCAATTCTGCCCAATTTTATTTCCAGTACAGACACTAAAGACCAATTTGCATTTTATGATACAAATATTAGAAGCTAGAGCCTTTTGGCAGGACTTCCATACTCTCTCCCTTCCCCATTCGTAGAAGCCTTGAAGTCAAATTTGGGTGGAATTAAATCTTTGAGGTGGAATTTTAAATGACATCTGGACAGATTCTGGGCTGTAAAACTTGATAATTGGGAATGAAAACGTATCACTAATTAAATGAGACATTCAGAATTGAACATGCAGGGCATGCTGCAAATACTAAAATGGGATATTGGACAATTACTGCAGCTTCTATAAGCTTGCTTTCCTTTTTCTCCCCACCAACTCTGCCTGCAGGGGTATCATACCAGGTACATTCAATAGGCTATGGACACAGGACACAAGCAAATGCTGCCAATCATTTCCTTTTGTCCTTAGATAGCCCCATATGAAAATTCGCTGGAGGGCATTATGCTTTGTGAAATAAGACATACAGAGAAGACAGACCTTGTGATTTCATTCCTATGCGGTAGATAAAGCAAGAAAACAAAAGTACAAGCAAGACAAAGCAAAACACTCCTTTTAGACTAAATAGTGGTTCCAACAGAAAGAGGTGGAGGAGTAAATTGGGTAAAACAAGTCATGCATACAAGGATGGATGCAAACTAAATTTTGATGGCAAGTATTTTTATATATGTATCCCTAAAACCTGAATTGTGACATAAACCAATATTCTTTCAATGGACATGTAAAATACAGAGAAAATTTTCATCACCTTGCAGCCACAAATTTATTTTCCAGAACCCTGATATTTATAAGTAAATTGAGTCGATGTTCCAGGGATCCAGATGAACACTGGTTGTCATAGTGACTACTATACATTTCACTTTCAAAGGTAAAACACTATGTATACCAGGAATGATAGAACCCAGAATAGTTTTCTCTGGAAAGAAGCAGTTTATAATTTTCAGTTGTATGGCAGGAGGACAGGAAAGTCTTGTTAAAGCTATGGGAAGACACATTTTTATCTGAGTTTAAGGAAGAACTTCCTCACTGGTAGAGTTGAATCATCACAATGTAAGAATAGAACATGGGATGGATCAGTGAATGAAGTCATCATTAATGAGATAACCTAGGTAGACAACAGAAGTCAACCTGAGGGTAGGTTGTAGACAGACAGAACATAGATCATGATTTCTTGTTTTTTTTTTTTGTTAATGTTTTGAGGGTCTATATCCACTTCTGATACAACCTGATTCAGGTATCTTATCAATCCACAGAAATTTTTTGCTTGATGAGGTTTAAGATTGGAAGTTGGGGCAAACCATGACCTAAGATAAAATAATTTATTCAAATCCAGGGAAATAAAAGGACCAGGCAAAAACACTTCTTAAGTCTCATAATTCAATTTGAAAATCAAATAATCATTGCTAATTTGAGACCAAGTGTATGTTGTCCGATTTATTATGGATTTAGCTCTGATTCCAAATTTCAAAATCATTTAGGATCATATATTCTACTCTAGCAGTTTGACTACCATGAGAAAAATAAGCCAGGGGATGTTCAAATAACGTCACTTAGTAGGAGAGACTTTTGTAAGTAGTCGGAGAGGAACATATTGTTTAGTAGAGAGAAATACAAACACTTCCTCCATATCCTATGGTATCCTGACAGTTAGAAAAACAGGAAGTCCTCCAACCAGCCAAAATGGCACCTGTGAAATTTGTTTAGATCTGTCTAAGGCACAGCTTATAGAGAGGTCTAAAGCAATGAAAACAGTAAATAATTTTTCATTAAGTAGAAAAAAATCAGGTTTGAACAAACTGTTCTAGAATGAGAGATACTACAAGGGATAAAACACCTGCTTTGCATATGGCTGACGCAAGTTGGATCCCCAGTACTACATACAATGTCTTGAGCATTTTAAGGAATATTCTTGAACACAAAGCAGGAATAATCCCTGAGCCCTGATGAGTGTGGCCAGCAAACCCCCAAAATTTTAAAAAATAACTATCTGTTCATTACTGAGGGTCTATATTATAGCACAGAAATGTCAATTTTTCTTATTCCAACTTATTTTGCTAAATTAGACAGTTGGATTATTGTATTAAATATCATTAAAAGAGCTTTAAAAGTTTGCTCTAAAACCAGTGCCTTTCATAGGCACACAATTACTCTTACCTAATACTGCCCATTCCTTCAACCACATAAGTTCCTATAAAGCTTTCCATTTCCTGTTTTACTTTTACCACCCAGAAACCATGACCTTAATCCACTAAGTACATGCATTTCCCTTCATAGTCTCCAAATCAGACTGTTATTTAACAAACAGTAAGATGCCAAATATTATTTAATATTGTTTTAAGTTCATTACCAATACACATTCACTTACTTCTGATAAGAACTGTCTGATACCCTTATTTTTAATTATTTTCCTTTTATAGATGAGGGAATTGAGGTGCATAGATACTACATTACCTAGAAACAGGATTATAAGAAACAAGAATATTTTTATCTTAAATCTTAATTACCATGCCTATCACCTTAATGATAAGAAATGATAATTTCTTAATGATAAGAAATTTTAATACATTTTTTTGTGATTGAGGTTTCACCAAGCACTGATCAAGAGCTCCAAGGGCCCCACTGACAATTTTAAATCTAGTTCATTGAGAGTCAGAAAGTTCAAAACTGTTTAGGGCCTTTTGGTCCTTTGGGGTTTATCTGAGTCATCTTTATCAATGCTACAGAGCCTGCTCATGGGAAGGTAGATACCACATATGGTGCTTGAATATAGCCTTACATGTTACACTACCCCTTTATCTTCACACAACTTTTAGGAAACCAATGTCTACTCTTCTTCCATCAGAGAAATGTACTTTATCCCTCCTATTGTTCTGAAGTGCAGTTTCCTTTTCATGAATCTTTATTTTCTTAATCATTGTGAAAGAGCAATATTAAAGTAGATGCTACAAATACAATTCCTCTTATACAAGAGCATCTTTTTTTTCTCAAAGGATCTGCATTTATTATGCTATGAAAAAATTATATTGCTATTTCATGAATCTTTTTACTAGTATGAATCTTACTACAAGTAAGATTAACCTACTTGGCTCTTTTTGTTAGTGCAATAGTTCTCAACATAGGGGTAATTTGGTCTCTAAAAAAGAATTTTGACAATATCTGAATACATTAAATTCTTCTTCAGTTGGTCTTGGGGAAGTCATATTGACTTCGTATGACAAGGAGTTTAGAAAGAATGAAAACTCTAAGTACTATGTCTTTCTGCAGAAAAGAATTACTTGATCCATTTTTATGTGTCACATAAAAGGAATACAGAAGTGGGAGTTCCAGTACTGTTGAAATGATTCTCATGAGGTCAATTTATGTCCCAGCTCAAAAGTCTAAAACATGTATAAAGACTGCAGTGCATACTTTACATGTGGGAGACTTGATTTCGATTAGCTGGTACCACATGATTCCCAAAGTTCTTAGATGTAACCCCAAAGTTATTGGGTGTAGCCCGAGAACCATGCACTGGGTAGTCCCCAAACAAAAGAGACTAAACAAAAGCCTAATATGACACATATATGGAAGACTATACAGGAGCAATCTATATGTCTTATATTTAATTTTCTCTTTTTAAACATCCATTTGGTTTGAGAAGAACTCAGATATGTAGTCTAATATTGACACATGTATGTCATAATAAAACTTGCTTTAGGGTAGGAGGTACACTCATGAGGTTGAAATGCACACTTTGTATGTAAGAGCCATAGGTTCAAATCCTGGTACCATAGGGTCCCCTATGGGAACATGGGAGAATGCCCTGAGCAGAGTCAGGAGTGGTCTCAGAAACAGGAACAAATTATGAGAGAATATCTCCTTAGCATTACATATTTCTTTTTGTTTGTTTGTTTGTTTTTGGGGGGGGTCACACCCAGCAGTGCTCAGGGGTTACTCCTGGCTCCATGCTCAGAAATTGCTCCTGGTAGGCACGGGGGACCATATGGGGCACCGGGATTCGAACCGATGACCTTTTGCATGAAAGGCAAACGCCTTACCTCCATGCTATCTCCCGGGCCCCAGCATTACATATTTCACTCACTGATTCATTTTTCAAAAAGTAAGAATTATACATAAATAGTGTGACAGCCATATTTTAGAGAAGCAATTAGTCTATGACTATGTTCTTATTAACCATAGATTAAGTTAAATAAATATTGAATGGGGGCCTGGAGAGATAGCACAGCCACTTTTGCCTTGCAAGCAGCAGATCCAGGACCAAAGGTGGTTGGTTCGAATCCCGGTGTCCCATATGGTCCCCTGTGCCTGGCAGGAGCTATTTCTGAGCAGATAGCCAGGAGGAACCCCTGAGCACTGCCGGGTGTGGCCCCCCCAAAAATAAATAAATATTGAATGAAGTATTGCTATGGGTTTTATATTCTCTATCATTTATTCATATTGATTTAAGTAATTACAAAATCAGTATCTTAGTTTAGATGAAATTATATAAACAACTTTACATAATATAATAAAACAAGAGAATAATTTTCAAAAATAGTTGTTTATTCATTTTCCCCCAATTAGCTAAACCTGGGACTTAGTAATGAAGATTACAAAAACATTACCCCATTGTTGATTAATGTTTTGTTCTCTCCCCGTGATCTTATAGGAAACCATGTATCTAAACACACCTTCAAGTCTTCCAACACTGAAACCATAGAATACTTAGCTCATGAAAATTGACCACTTGGCATCAAAATGACAAATAAGTGACTAGACAGAGCGAAAACAAATAAAAAACATTCTCCCTAAAATGTAAATCCTTTTTGGTCCCTCTCTATATTAGTCATCAAATTTGCATATTCCCTGTAACAGAAGAATTCCCCATAATTAGTATAATCATAGTCTCTACTTCCTCTTATACTGCTCCTGCTTATTCTGAGTTTAATCCAGCTCTTGCCTCCAAAATTCTATTGAGCCATCTTTCAACAAAGTTGAAAGATCATATTGTCACATGCTATGGTTATTTTCTTAAGCACCATCATGAGCTATAACAGCTTTGACATAGATTACACTATTTCTCATGTCACACTCTCTTCACTTCATACCACACCTCAAGCTTTTCCTTGTATCTCAAACAAAGATTCTCAGCCTCCTTCATTGGATCTTCCTCATCTTCTCTATGTCAAAAATGGACTTTCCTAGGCTTTGTTATTGAAACACTTTCTTATCTTTTCTTTTCTTTTTTTGGGGGGGGCATTTTAGGCCACACCCGTTTGATGCTCAGGGGTTACTCCTGGCTAAGCGCTCAGAAATTGCCCCTGGCTTGGGGGGATCATATGGGACCCTGGGGGATCAAATCACGGTCCTTCCTTGGCTAGAGCTTGCAAGGCAGACACATTACCTCTAAAGCCACCTCTCCGGCTCCAATGATTTCTTTTTCTAACTATACTCTGTTAACTTCAGGTTAAGATCTGGACTCATTCTTGTTTGCAGTTTTGAACTTTTTGAATATATATTTGAAATATATATTTGAATATTTGAATTTAAACATATAATTTGAATACATATATTAAATATAACTATTTATTTAGGCCCTTTCCTCAATTAAGGGGGGTGTTCAATTTTTATGACTATAATCCAACTTCAAACATGTTTGTAATCAAGGCGCTTTAATAAATATATTATTAAAAAAGAGAAAAGAATTTTCAAGTTGAAATCTATATTGGACTGTTTGAAATATCTCCAATGATAAGAAGAAAACCCTCAATGACTAAATCTTACTTTTCATAATTTGTTTTCTCTCATTTCCACCATTTTAGTCTATGGTATTAATATTCTTTCAATTCGTAACAAGTGTACATATTTTATATGTATTCAAAATTACTTACAGGGGAAGAATGGGTATTAAGAAACATTCTCCAAAACAAGAGAAAACTTAGAAAAAACAGACACGCTACAGAACAAAGCCTGTTTCTCAGAAAAGCTTTCAGGCCTTTAGTCTTGTACCCATTAATAGTCTTCTACAAACTTGTTCTTTCTTGGAACCCAACAGAAATGTTGGGCAAGAGGCTATTTGCTTGAGGTGTGGAATTACCCAGACAGGGTGTGTGTTTGTGTAGAAAAAAATCTTTACTGTGACAACAATAAGACGCCTGCCTATAGTTAAGAACAACCCTGGAAGAAGTACAAGTTTTGAAGATTGGGTAAAAATAAAATACAATATAATACAACAAGGCACCATCTTCTGAAACAATAAGAACTTTAGGGGCAAATCTGGATATATTATAATTTGGGGAGATGCTTGTTAACTAAACTCACCAAATTTTTTTCAAAAGACCAAGTGTGGAATGGCAAATGGGGGGGGGGGAAGGCTTTTTCTACTTGAGTCTTACATTGTGTGAGGCATCATTGGCAAGGCTATTACTCCATGTAGGCATGGGAACCAACCAAAGAAAGCTTTGATTCATTGAAATGAAGCTGAGAACTCAGGGGCCTTTGTCTTTGGTGAATAAGTCCGGAAAGGCAAGAAAGAGCCAGATTCTCCTGTGGGGGGTTCTCATCTCTAGGAGAAACACTAGGTATTGGCAGTTTTAGAGCAATCAAGGAGAAGACAGCAAGAAGCTCTGTGAGGTTCCATTTCAGTGCTCTTCTACTATGACCAGTTCACAGGGTTTTGATCAGAACCTCCGAATCTATCACTGAGGTAAGGCATAGAGTGGGTAACAACATGGCCCAAGACGGAATTACTTGATCACCTCTTCTCTTAAGCTCCTTCTGTGTTCATGGATCCAACTGGTCCCTCAACATGGCTTTTCTTTCGTGTGGTAGTTCTCTCTGAGGTGAGGTCTATGGTGGAGATTATCATTCTTTTCTGTTGACATTTGTCTTTGGGGAGTGTGGAACCCAACAGTTTGAGAATATAAGTGCTGTTTATAGATGAGCTAAGGGAAGTGACATTCAGAAAGAGAGACGCTCAAAGCCTGATGACTTAGCTAGCTTAACATTACTGACTGACGTAGGACAATGAGAACAAAGATGACTCCTTAATTTCCTGTGGAAACATCCATAAAAATGTCCTTTTTTGATGTCTTTGTCAGTCTTTCGTGGTTGCAAAGGCACAACAAAGTGCACTGAGCATTTGAGACTGTGTGATAAAACATACTGTCATCGATTTGGAATTAATTATGGCTTTACAACTTAAAATACAGAGATGCAACTAAAAA
>PVKC010014914.1:0-21812 GCA_004027635.1 Crocidura indochinensis | reverse complement strand
AAAAAAAAGAATTAATTTCCAAAGAATAGCTTTAGGTTGAAGTGAAGGAATAAAAAAAAATAAATTTTATATAAGCAGTAACCAAAGGTGACTATACTAATACTGAGAAATAAGAATATTATAGTGGGGCCAGGCGGTGGCGCTGGAGGTAAGATGCCTGCCTTGCCTGTGCTAACCTAGGACGGACCGCGATTCGATCCCCCGGTTCCCCATATGGTCCCCCGTGCCTGCCAGGAGCGACTTCTGAGTGAATAGCCAGGAGTAACTCCTGAGCATCACCGGGTGTGGCCCAAAAACCAAAAAAAAAAAAAAAAAAAGAATATTATAGTGACAAAATATATAAATTCAGGAAGATAAAATAATTATAGACCTATTATATAAAATATATAAAATAATTATGGACCTATGCAAAAAATACAAACTGACAAAATTGCGCTGACACATAGATAACCAAATAAAAGATGAAAAGTAGACTTCAATAACACTACCAACCCATCTGACTTTTCAAATGCATACACAACACTCCATCCAAAAGCAGCAAAGTGAATATTTCTCCGAATTAGAGAATGTACTCTAGGATAAAGCATATGTTAGATTACAAAACCAATTTAAAAACGTTCAAAAGATTGTAATCATATAGAGTATCTTTTCTAGTCAAATTGGAATTAAACTAGAATTCTATAACAGGAGAAAACTAGAATCCATAAATAGGTAGACATTAAAATGCTCAAATAAACAAAAGATCAAAGAAGAAATGACAAAGGAATGAGAAAACACCTTAAGTCCATAAAATTAAGAACAGAGAATGAATTAAAATTATAAGGTGCAGTAGTAAAAGCATCATCTAACAAGGGCAATTGCAGCTATGCATATATATTTTAAAATATGTATTTTATAGTATTGAGATTAATTATTAATGTTATATTAATAAAATATTAAGACATATTATATCTTATTAATATCCTAGTTCAATACTAAAATTTTATTTTTAAAGAGCTAGGAAAAAACTAATCTGCAAGTTTGCAAAAGGTTGAAAATTATAAAATATAATTTAGAAATATTCCATAGCAGCCTAAAAAGACAATGCAGAAATGCCTTCGGTATCCCTATATTCACTGCAGCACTGTTCACAATAGTAAAACTCTGGAAACAACCCAAATGCTGAGAACATATGTGTTGAAAAAGAAACTGTGATATATCTAGACAATGGAATATTATACAACTGTTAGGAAAAATAAACTCATAGAATTGGCTTATACATGGATGGATATAGAGAGTGTTATGTTGAGCAAAATGTCTGATGGAGAGATACAGACATAAAATGATTTCACTTATTTGTGGGATATAAAAAAGAAAATAATGTGATAACAATATCCAGAGATAATAGGAATGAAGACCAGGAGGGTAAGTCTATAGTAGAAAGCTTTTCACAAATAGTGTATCAGTGCTATTACGGCAAAGAAATGATATGATAAAGATAGTTAGACATGATCACTCTGGACAAGAATTGTGTGCTCAAAGGTGATAAAGAGATAGGCATGATACCCTCAATAACAATATTGCAAATTACAATTTCTAAAATGGAGTTTTAAAGAAAGGAAATGAGTGAGTGACTGAGTGAATGAGAGAGAGAGAGGAGAGAGAGAAGAAGAAATATATCTGCCCCATAGGTAGGCAGATGGGAGGGTGGGATATAAACTGGGGAAATTGGTGGTGTGACAAAGCAATTAAAAAATGGGAGCAGAGAGAAACTAAAGGACAGAATTAAAAATAGAGGAACTAACAAACCAAAGTGTTTTTTTTTGAGAAAAATGATAAAAATTGACAAACATATCTAGATTGATTTGGAATAAAAGGGTAAGAAAGCTCAACTAAAATAAATTAGAAATGAAATCAGGGACTTTCTATTGACATTAAAGAAGTAAAAAGAACTTCCAAAGTAAAAAGTGCTTTGAATGTTTTTATGCCAACAAACTAGCCTAAAATAGATAATTTCCTCAAAATTACTACCTACCAAAATCATGAATAAATCATAAGAAAATAGAAAATATGAACAACTCCACAAGTAAGGAAATTGAAACAGTAATCAAAACCTAGCAACCACCAAAAATCATGAAGATTTTTAATTGATTTCACTACAAAATTCTACCCATTTTATTTTTAATTTATACAAAATTTTAGCTCTCAAAAAAACTTAGAACATTTATTTTTGTTTTTGAACTACACCTTGCTGTTCTCAGGGTTTCCTTTTGTCTCTGAGCTCAAGTATCACTTTTAGCAGTGCTCAGAGTATGTGGTACAAATTATGTCAACAGTGTGCAAGACAAGAGCCTTATCTGCTCTACTACTACTTCCTGGTCTGGAGAATACTTCTTATTTTATGCTGAAAAAACAATGTTACTCTGACAACAAAAGCAGTTATCAAGGTATTGAATTATTTTACAATAAAGAAAACTATACACCAATATCCTTTACTAACATAGATGCAAAAATATGCAACAAATTACTAGCAAATCAAATTTAACAGCATATTTAAATCATTATGGGCTGAGATGTGGGCTCAAAGATAGAGCATATGCCTCAGTTCCTGTGCAGATTTTGGATTGCCAGGATTATCTCTTCGCCTTCCATAGTCTATCACCAAAGAATGATTCATGTGGAAATAACATCAATACCACAAGGAATGACCAGAACCATCTAGTTCCACTAGGAGTGTCCATACCTTCTCCAAGCCTCCCAGTAAGAATAAAGACAGTTTATACACCACAGTTAAGTGAGAGTTATTTTGGGGATGGAGATGGTTTAATACAAAATAAATTAATACTGTGTACTACTGAGTAAAGACTAAAAGTCCCAAATGATCATCTAGGGCACACAATAAAACACTTTGTAGAATAGAAATTATGACTTTGCAATTTACTGTGTCAAGCACTACATTTAAGAAATTCATATAGAATGTTTTCAGTCATTAAAGGGCACATTAAAAATACATTATTTTATTGCATCTCCCTTACATATGAAGAAGAAACCTCAGATTTCAAAACAAATTTCAGAAAGGATGTTACAGATTTTCAGATTAAAAAGCATTGGAAATTTCTATTGTGTACTCTAGTTTTTGCCTTTTTATCTAAGTAGGATAGAAGAAAGGTTCTAAGAACTGACTAAAGAGACAGCTACTTCCCAGATGATGGACTGGCTTAATGTATTTTCAGTGTTTTTATCTTTGACCCTATCCACACAAATAATAAAGTGCTATCATTTTGATTGTATATTAACTTCTATGGTTGAATATGAACTTTTGCCCAATGTTCTCTCTCTACTGACTTTGGATTGCTAGGATTGTCTCTTCACCTTCCATAGCCTATCACCAAAGAATGGTTCATGAGGAAATAACATCCTGAACCCTAAACAACACCAGTTGTGATAAACAGTAAAAGCAATAGACAACCAAGAGGAAGTGACTAAATTAGGAAAGATGGAATCAATTTGGTTTGACTCAGCGTCATACTCTTGTCTCTCTCAAAAATCTCTTCTCTTATTAAAAGATATGTGCCAACTCACCGAACTTGAGCTATAAATAAAAATTCAGTGTATAGCTTCCAATTTTTAAATGAGTTTTAATAGGTATATTGTTTAGCTTCCTGACACATTGATGCAATGCAGATCTACTCAATTGCAATAATATCTGTCATGTTTGTTTACTTGGACTGTTACAAGAAAGGAGATGTTTTACTATTATAACCTCTTTGCACTGAAACTCAAAAATATACTCCTGCGGCTTCTGAATTTGTACATTTCAAACTTTGAAAATCACTTTCAAATCTTTGCTTTAGCGCCACAGCAGCTGCAGAGGGAATGTACCTGTCAGATATGGTGTTCCCACTTGATAGGTGAGATCTCCAGGTGAGGAAGTGGAGGAGCAAATGAGGATCCAGACTTCATGACACAATCTAAGACAAAGAAGTATTTTCTCCAGGCTTCATGACACAGCCTAAGACAAAGAAGTATTTGCTCACTGGAAAGACTAAGTGTTTTTCAACACAGAATGAACTGGAAAGTGTGGGGATGAGCCATGAGGCAAAAAAGAACTGTTACTTACTAGACTGATCCAGAGAAGTCACTACACATTTTATTTAGTTTGTATTTCAGCTTTTGAAAATTGACATCTTTCTCATCATGGGACACATATGAAGAGGGCCCAGATATAACCACTGACAGGAGAAACACTTTATGTTAAGCATACATTCAAACACTTAAATGTTCATGGGATACTAAATATTCTGCTGTGTAGCATATTTCACAGAAAATATCAGTTATATAATTGCATCTCAAGTTGTCTTCTCTGAACTTGGCCTATTTGAGAAGAAAGAACTACAGAAAATGGAAGTTAAAAGAGAAAGGAAGTTTACAGTTTTTACTTGGGTCATTTGACTTCTATTAACTTCTCCAGAGTGAATACTTTAATCACAGAAAATGGTTACATTAAGCAATAAATTACCTGTCACTGAGAAAAAATTGTTTATTCAGTTTGCCTGAATGCTGTCTAGCCTCCCATCCAAAATGATAGACCTGGTGGATCCTATGCCAGTGGATGTGCTAGATTTATTGGCTCTAATCTCAGTAGATAGAGGTTCAAGTAGCTCATGAACAAAAGCATTGGTGGCCTCTTTTAATTCCTGCTTTTCCAGGTTGGGGTAGTTTGAATGTTTAAGAGAACCTACCATGCAAAGGTAGATATCATATTTCTTCACTCATGAACAAGGATAGGGAAGAAAAGTGCAGCATTTATATTACTCACCAATGTATGGTAACACTTCCTTATCTACAAACATATTCACTAAACCACAGACTAAAAATTTTCTCAGAGAGCAATTCTACCTTTTTGGTTCTTTCAGCCACAGAAAATGTCCCTGGCTGTAGAATGCTTTCCTCAGCCCTGAGACAGGCTCTATGTTCTTCTAATGTGGAGTCATCAATTAGCTCTGCTCTCAGCATTAGCTTCAAGTTCAAATCTTGAAACATCTTCCCTTTTATCTTCATTGCCCTTTCTTCAATGCACACCAAACTTCCATGTCAAAGAAACTTTGCATAGTTGGAAGGTAAATTGTTCTACAGAACAGTCACTATACCAGGGTGAAGATTGTATTCAACAATCTGGAAGGCAATGTTCCTTGTGCTCTTAGAAACTCCATGTCTAAAAGTAGTGGAAGTATTCCTCACCACACTAATGCCATCCTAAATCGTGGGGGCTGAGTGATCATATTCATAAAAATCTGAGAGATAAATAACAATAGAAAACAATTTGCGAACAGACATTTTTTATACAACAGAATAACAGTAGCTTCAAAAGATGTTTTCATTGTAATCAGGTTTTATCTCCTTGATGATTCCTCTTCCTTTTCATTCTTTGTTTCCTTAACCTTCAGTGCTTGCTCCAATTTAATAACTGCTGGGAGTACTGACATCCTAAATCTGTCTTTAAGAGACTATCAAGTTGGGGAGCTGAAGAATACCCTCCTAGACTTGCATGTCCAATTTTGTGAAGGTGGCATGCTTGTGAGCCTACCTGCTTTGGGAAAGATGCCTAACCAATACTTTACACTAATAGGTCCTCTTTCACATTTGGTAAATCAAATATTTTCTGAGACTCTATATAAACTATCATTTCTTTATTGCAAATTTTGGGAAATTTTACTGACAATTTGGTTATTTTATGATTTATTTATTTATTCATTTGTTTTTCCACACAACACTGCTCAGGGTTTATTCCTGGTTTTATGCTCAAAGATCACTCCTAGCGTGGCTGGAGGACCATATAGAATCCTGGGAAATAAGCCTGGATCGTATTATGTAAGACAAGCCCCTATCCCACTATACCATCTCAACAGCTCAATTTGCTTATTCTTGTTCAATGGTAAAAATAAAAGCAAGTACTACTTCATTGGAATGAAAACAAAACAAAGCAAAACCCTATATCTCAATTTATTTTTCTCCTACCAAACATGTTTTCCCTCTCTCCTTTAGATTGCACACAAAAACACTGATATAAGGACAAACATCATGTATTTTGTAACAAGAGAGGTTTTTTATTTTTTAATAATAACAGTACACTGAGTCCTAGTGTGGAATGTCTAGGTTAACCTAGTCATTCTAGGTTAAAATGAATGAGTCAGCATGTCTGTCAATGTATTTGAAGATCTGCCTTTTGCAATTTAGGACAAAGGGTAAGATTGGATGAACCTCCTGACATTTTTCTCCAAACTCCAGGCACAGTAGTTATTGCTTTATTATTTTATTTTTATGTTTTTATTCTTTGTGGTTTGCAAAGTTATTAATACTTGAGATGTAAAAATATAATATTTCAACACCAACCCATTACCAGTCAATTCCCATCACCAGTGTTCTTATACTCCTTCACCCCCCTCCCTCAAACCAACTTTCTTCACCCCCTGGCTGACATTTTGACAGGCACCTTAAAGTTCTGTGGTTTCCCCTGGTTTCCTCTTAGAACTCATATTTTCAGTGTTGTTGAGCCTGTGTTTTTGAATATATAGCTATAGTACTCATTCACATCCCCAATAGAATTGACACTCAGAATTCTATTCCCCCATTACTTCCCTTTCTCATCTTCTTTCTTTCTGATTTGACTTCTTTTCCTTTTTAGGTTCAGGGATGATGTAGGCATTCTTTCTTTACTACATTACATTTTCTAACACGATTATTTTATAATTACGATCTCACAGATAAATGAGATTCCTTGTAAGTGTATGGATTCCATTGGATATATATCACATCTTCATAATTCACTCAAATGTCATTGAATACCTAGATTGATTTAATATATTAGCCATTGTACTCTATGTATCAACAAATAATGGTGTACATGCATCCTTTTAAATAAATGTCTTTAAGGCCTGAAGATTCCACCCAAAAGTGGAATATCTGCATCATATGACAATTGAATTCTAAGTTTACTGAGGACTCTCCATACCATTTTTCACAGGATTTGAACCAGAAAATATTCCCATTGGCAATGGATGAAAGTTCCATTCTTACCACATCACCACGAGCACAAATTGTTCTTACTATTTTTGATGTGTACTATTCTCACAAGTGTTGATGATATCTAATTGTTTTGATTTGGAGATTCATAATTATAAGTGATGATGAGTACATTTTTATGTGCCTATTGGCTATCCAATTGTCTACCTCTGATAAGTGTCTTTTCATTTTCTCTCCTCATTTTCTTAGGGGAGGGGAACACATCCGGTGATGCTCAGGGATTACTTCTGGTTATGCCCTCAGACATTGCTCCTGGCTTGGAGGATCATATAGGATGATAGGAAATCAAACTGTGGTTTGACCTGGATTAGCCTCATGTAAGGCAAATGCCCTACTGCTGCGCCATCACTCTGGGTGCTCTCTTCTCATTTTTGGACAGGATTTTTGAAAATTTTAGTTATTTGTTATATTTTATATGTCCAGGATATTAAGCTCTTATCTGAAGTGTTTGAATGCAATTTTTTCCTCAAGATAACTGTCTTTTAGTTTTATCCTATGTTCCTTTGCCTTGCAAAAGCTCTTTAATTTGATGTAGCCCCATTTGTTTATTTTTATTTTATTGCATTTTCCCCTGATATCAGATAATTGATTATGGCTTTGAAATATTGGAGCATTCTATCTATGTTTTCTTCAATGTACTTTAACTTTTCTGGTCAAATCTCTACATTGAATTGATTTTTGTGTTATCTAGTCTTTTTAGCACCATTATGAAATGAGTGAAGTTAGCCATAAACATGATGCCATTCAGCTCTCCTCCAAGTATGAAGTGTGGATATTTGTCCCATTTTCCTGTTAAAGAAATATAGGCTCAGAAAAAGTACATGTAGTTCTATTCTAGAACTACATACATAAGACATTTGAATCTATATTCTTGCCTTACACCTATGCTGTCATAACAATAGTTAGAGCGATGTGTCTTGGGCAAGATTTCGCTTTGTCTCTTTTAGTAATGGGTATTTTGCTTTCCTATTTATTCTATATTCTTGCTGCATTGAAAGCATGATAAAATGATGCAATAATTGAAATAAATACTTTAGTTAATATGCTATTTTATTAGGGAAATAAATACAACTACACATATATATGCACACACACATATAAATATACATGTGTGTATATATATATATTCTTTATTTTCCTATGTAAGTAAGGAATTCCAATTTTCCTTCTTTCATGAAGGTACCATCAAAGAATCTGGCAATGGAACTAATAAAATCTCCTGGTTGGTATCTGAGAGACTCCCTAGCCCAACTTTGACATTTTTAGAGGTGAGAAATTTAGCACTAGGAAGCTCAATTAAAATTTTCAAGGTGACACAGCTAGTTGGATTCTGAGACAGAAATGAAAATCATAATTGCCAGTTCAGTTTATTTCATCTAGAAATGAATAATTTTTAACCAAATAAGTTTGATTGCTATCATATTATTTCTTTTTCCCAAGAGAGCATTCAAAAAGGCATAAGATTAAAAACAATGCTATATCTATATTTATGATAGAAGCACCTAACAAGATTAAAAAGTAAACAGATTAATCTGAAAGAAATTTGAAACATTAAGAGCATTGCGTATTTGTATCCTAATCAAAACCATGGAAGAGGTTTGCAAAGAATTGAGTCCAAGTATGATTGCCAAAGTTGTAGGACAACAGAAAAGAAAAATGAGGGAACAGTGAAACAGTGAAGCAGCAATATATTTTGAATTCCAACATTTGTACACATAGTCACACTTCCAGTTTTTCATCAGATAAGAATATTTTGCTCACATTGGGCCAATTTACACCTCACAGGAAAACTTGTAGCTGTGCTCTCAGCCCACCACTTCCTTTGGGAGTCAGAGAATCCGACCTTCCAATCTCTGACCAAATGCCTCCCCCCAAATCCAAGGAAGTATCTCACAGCTCATGCAGATGGAAGGGGTTCAGTCTCTTGACTATCATTAATTTTCAGATGTTTATGTATGTGTGTGGCGTGAAATAGGGCTGCAGGGGAAAGAAAAATAGAGAAATTATATATGTGAATATGTGACTTAAAATGTGAGTATAAAAAAATGTGGTGAGTGCACACATGTGAATTTGTAAGTGTGTTTGTTTCTAAAAAGTCTTTTGGCTCCCTGTTCTCCAATTACTCATTATTCATGCAAGTTAATTTTTTGCAGTTGTAAATTTAAGTTCTGTTTTTCCATGACAATGTAGGCAATTTGAGGTAACTGAAAAAGATTTCACCACTTGCTCAAAGCTGACCTCCATCCCACCCCTCAGTTACCTTAGTACTTTAAGCCTTCTGAACTGTGTGCACCTTTTTTGAAGAAGAGACAGGCCTTCTTGGTGAGAGAAATCTCACTGGGAGTTTGCTTGCTGAGGTTCACTTTCTGAATGTTTACTCTTAAATCAACTTTTTCATAAAGCCAAATTAAAATAGCAGTGATATATTATCAGTTTTTTTTTAAACAGTTTACAAAAAGGTTTCACCTCTGTTCATCTCCAAACTTCTTCCACGGATTTTTCGGTCTTTTATTCTTGTTTTCATTTTTTTTAAGAAAATATGGGGAAATGTTTTCTCCATATTTTTAATAAGAAGGTCTGTCCCTGAGAGCTATCCCTACAAGTAGGTGTTCCGCAATTCTTTCATTCTAATGTCTCTCCTGCTATGGTAATAGAGATGAAATGAGAAGAGAAAGAAGGCACAGCTGGTTTACTTAGTCCTGGGGCTGACAGAGAAATAAGGACTCCCAGATAATGCATATTGGGAGTAAAATATTGTCTGGAATCTAAACCAATACAAAAAAAGAAATTAAGCCACCTGAGAAAGAGGATCCATTTGATAAAATTGGAAAACCTTTAAGTGTAATAATTCCAGGCTCAGATCATGACTGGCCCCTCCAGGAAGGGAGGCTCTACTATGGGAGCAAAGGCCATACCAAGAATGACAAAGAAGACTAAAAGTTCTAAGCTCCACACCCCACATCCTTGGCAACCACCTTACCAATGGACTTTGAAGGGTATAAACTAGGGAAATTTGGGGAAACTGCATGCATATAAACTAACTCAGCAAAGGAAACAGGCCAGTGTACCACATTTCTGCATAAATTGTGTTGTATATTATATTTTCTTTTGTTACCTTTTCTTTTTTAAATTGTTTATGGTGTGTTTGCCTGCTTCTGTCCCTGAGATATATACTTTCTTACCTTATGGACGCTAACTGATATGGTCTCCATGACTGGGATATGTACTTTGCTTTTTCCACTCTAAAGAAACTTAAGTTATCTCATGAGCATGTATCTCTTTTTTTTCTCTCCCCCTTTTCCAAAATAAACTTATTTTACTTCACTGTTTCTCTGTCCTGGAATTCTTTTCTGTGAGGGAAGGCAATGAATTAGGAAAAACTGGGGCAAGATATTAAAACTGACTTTTTATTTTGTTGTTGTTTTCAGAATTTATTTTAAATAATATTTTTTAAGCACCATGATTACAAACATGTTTGTAGTTGTGTTTCAGTTATATAAAAAAAAAAAAAGACCAACTTCTTTCCTGCAAAAGGCTATACATCACATCAGTCTGGTCTCCCAGAGAAATTAGGTGGCAGGGTTCATTTCCTAGGCTAGACAGAATAAATGGAACCTGTGTGTTATTTGATGACTATTAATGAGGTCTTTCCAGCTCAGATATTCATAGAAAAATTCCTAAATATCACTGAGATTTTTCTGGGCAGCGAAGAAGAAAATGGTAGACACCCTTCTGGGGGCTTCTTCTCCCTCGTTTTTATTTCAAAGAAGGGTCTCAGGAAACCCTACTACTTATGGAGGTCACATCTCTCACTGGAAACATTCCCAACAGCCCCAGTCCCATGAATTTTGCTTTTTTTACTCTGGTTTTCATGAAGATTTACTCTGTGAACTCTGACCTTCATTCCAGTCCTAGTCTGATAATAAAATATATTATTGATATAACTGTCACATTCTGGATTACCTGATAGCCTCCTATATTCTAATTAAAATTAAGCCACCTGAGAAAGAGGATCCATTTGCAAAAAGTTGGGAAGCCTTTAAGTGTAATAATAATTCCAGGCTCAGATCATGGCTGGCCCCCAGGAAGGGAGGCTCTATTATGGGAGCAAAGGCCATACCAAGTATGACAAAGAAGACCCTAAAACAGGCCCTTCAAATATGGGAATACAGTGGCAGCTTCTAATGCAAGAAAGGCAGAGAATAAAATTTTAGGAACCTCAGCAGCAGGTCAAGGAAAATTTCTTGCTTAAAGAATTTGGTCCTTTTGTTGTTTTTAAAAGTATATTTCCTAGCAAGTAGAATTATTTATTTTATGAAAATCTCTAAAGGTGTAGAAGACCCAAAAATCCCTTGGTGGGTACTGAATGGCTTTTCCAGAGTTCTATAGAAGACAGGGTGTGGTCAAAGAGAATGACTGATAGAACATAAAAAAAAATCAAGAAATAAAAAGAAAGTAGTGGTGAATAAAAGAGGTGGCACTCCACAATCTCTTACTTAAAATATGAACACATCATTAATAACAAATTATTAGAAATTTCTAAGAACGACACTTCTGCTCAGTGTTGTCAACATTTTCAACCTATGTGCTCACTCACAGCTTTGGAAATGAAAGTTTGTCATTTCTATAACCTATGGAGAGCTTGAGCAATTTCACTTATGTTGAGATTCGTGAAACTATTCACATTTACAAATTTTGAAGTAGAATACCTGTCTTGAATACAGGCAGGGGAGAGGGTGGAAGAAGAGAGAGACTGGAAAAATTGGTAATGGGAATGTTGCACTGGTGAAGAGGGGTATTCTTTTTATGAGTTAAACTCAACTACAATCATGTTTGTAATCAAGGTGCTTGAATAAAGATATTTATATTTTTTTTAAAAAAAAGTCTTTCTTATGAGTAAACAGGTTAACTAGGCACTTTCTCACATCTTTTGAATAACCTTATAGAAGAATACCCAAAAGTGAACAAATGCCAAGCCATGATCTGCTTCAGATCCTATAGCTGGTTAACTGCCTGAGTGAGATAAGGACACAAGTTTCCTGTCTTCGAGTCAGGAGCTTTATCTTCTATAATATGATGTGTCCCTAGAGTTCAAGTGTATCAGGAATGTGAGATGTACTTAGAGTTTCCAATTCCTCAAATTCTTTAAGTGCTCAAAATATTTCCTTGGGGGAGAGTTATTCTAGGCACCTTCTGGGAAATTTGCACATGTTATATCCATCATTCAAATAGTTTTTTTAGTCAGAGAGAAACACTGATGTCAGAAGCAGAGAACAGAGTCCTAGCCAAAGTCTCACTTGGCCTCTGAAGAAAGGGGGAAGAAAGAAAATGAGCATGAGAGTGACAGAATAACCTTCTTTAGAAGGTCCCATTGACTTTTGGAATGTGGCATAGTAAAAATCCAAGAACAAGCACCCCCAAAGGAGTTTTAAGATCTATTTCCTAGTTTTTTTATTTATAAGATTTAAAACGAATCATTCAAGTAAATTAAGGTTTGCTAAATGTTTGTAAGTGCCTCAGGAACCTTTATAAATATAAGCAATACTCTATAATTAATACATATGGGACTGAATTTTTTTTAAAGGCTGTACTGTGGGTTCAAAAGGATCCACCATTAACAGCTATAAAACGATTTTTACCTCTGTCTCTCTTTCTCCCTCTCTCTTTCTCAAATTATGAAAGAAGGGAGACTCGTAATAGCATAAACCTACGAACTGAAGACAGGAAAGGACAGTGGTCCCTGGAAGGAAAGAGTGAGTAGAAAGAACTTCTAAGGCTTTTATGAAAGGATTGGAGAGGAAAGAAACACAAGAGACCAATTTACTGATGAACCTCGCCATTAAAATCATCTTAAAAGAAATACATCCTCAGGAATCTTTCTTTTGGAGAGGGCTAGAAATATAAACCGTTTAAAGTTTGGCCACTGCTCAACAAGCAAATTTTAAAAGAAAATTAGTTCAAAGCAAAATATTAATTATCTGATAATAGGAAGAGAGTAACCTTGGGGAGCATAGAATGGGAATAGGTGAGTTGGGAGTGTTGTACTCCAGAGATGCTGGTAACACTCTATTTCTATATTGCGTGAGATTTACCATGGGAGTAATTTATAAAAATTCACTGGCTTATAATTTGGAAACTATGACCTTTTATGTACTTGTTATATAGGGTAATGTGGAAAAATAAAAAGTGAGTTTCTATAAAGGTAAATATTAAAATTGTAGTGATATTGGATAGTGCAGCAAATAAAGCATTTATCTTGCATGTGGCAGACCTGAATGTATTCGATCCCTGGAACCTCATAGGGTTCCATGACCCAGAAAAAGTGACTCCAGAGTACAAGGCAGAAGTAAGCACTGAGCACAGTGGGTATGATTGTCTCCCCAAAATAAACTGTAGTGTATATAAACCAGAATTAAACATATAGTGACAATATAATTAATGTCAGTAT
This sequence comes from Crocidura indochinensis, assembly GCA_004027635.1. NCBI lineage: Eukaryota > Metazoa > Chordata > Mammalia > Eulipotyphla > Soricidae > Crocidura > Crocidura indochinensis. The sequence continues at coordinate 8,302 of PVKC010014914.1, read as the reverse complement.
AAAGACTATTGTTGAAGATTTAAAATTATAGCAATAAAAAAGAAATCCATCAACCTGTATTTTTTCTCAAAAGCAAGTCTAAAATTATATATATACAGTTTGGTTAAATTTAAATATATTTAAGTTTATAAAAAAGGAATGAAATCATTCAGCTATATGTGACTTGCAAGAAAAGATAGTCAATCAATGAAAAATAATGCTATAACCAATTACTAATTATTGGATTAATTGAGAATTTAATACTAGTTGTTATTCAGAATATGAATGAAGTAAAACATTTTGTTTTTGTTAAGAATTATCAGATTGTAGAGCAAAGAAAATATCAACAGTACAACAATAGTACCTATTTCAATGCTATCCTTTTTTTTAATGTGTTATTTAAATTAACTGAATAAAGAATTGCAATCTTTTAAAGGTCCTTGGTCCCTTAGTAAAAGGAGGAAAAAGAAAGAAATAGAGTAGAGGGAAGAAGACAGATGAGAAATAACAGAAGTTAGGAGTTAAAGGGAAACATGTGCATCGATGGTTTTATTATTATTATAGACCAATAATAATATCCAAACTACAGAGTCAACACTGAAATCATAAGACCCAAACTTTAGCAATCAAACTTAAAAAGGTTTCTGTCAAGATGGCAGTTGTGGGTGGTAGTGTGAAAAGGAACTTGAGAACATTGTTTGAGGGAAGTTAACAGGAGAGTGGAATTGGTGCTGGAATCATTGTATGTCTAAACTGTATGTCTAAAACACAACTATGAATAACTTTGTAAATCACAGTGATTCAATAAAAAATCAATGCTACCTTTAATTAAAGTGGTAATAGAATGTAATAGTATGAACATACACAATATTTTTTTTGTTTTTGGGCCACACCAGGTGATGCTCTGAAGTTACTCCAGGCTAAGCACTTAGAAATTGCTCTTGGATTGGGGGACCATATGGTATGCAGGGGTATTGAACCACGGTCCATCCTAGGCTAGCACATGCAAGGCAGATGCCCTACTACTTGTGCCACTGCTCCTGCCCCTTTTATAGTTTTTATTTTGAGGGTGACTCATCTGGTGATGCTTAGGAGTTATTCCTGGTTCTCATGGAGAAATCACTCCTGGTAGATTCAGGAGACCATATGAGATGACAGGGATTGAACCTGTGTTGGCCAGGGGTAAGGTGTGGTAAAATATAGGTTGATGGATTTTTTTATTGCTATCATTTTAATCTTCAAATACCTACTATCTCTCTGGCTCTGCATGTATGCTATTTTGTATTAGCAATGATTTGGATTATTTTTCTCATGAAAATGTATGAATTATATGGTCTAAAAGTTGAATATATTCTAACCCCAAAACTCCAATATGTATGTCAGTAGAAATACCAAATGCAGATAAAATGTAAATATTATTTTGTTAGATGAGTTCATTTAAATTTCAAGATCTCATTTACAATATAAAAAGTTTTAGTTGACATGAACCTACAATATTTTGTGAAAACAACTGGAACTTTTAAAAGGAAGAAATAAAAGATATCTCTCAATACAACTGGAAATTAATCATCAACATGATAGGTGGAAAGAAATTGGTTAGGATTAAGTGTCAAAGTATAATGGGATAAGATTATAAAGCAAAATATGTTAGAATTGAGAACATGACTTAACAAGAAATTGCAACAACAACAAAAACAAAAAACTGAATCATCAACAAAACCCTCTACACTGAGCTTTAAAAAAAGTTGAACAGAATAAGCAATTAGTCATCTTAATGTACACATTTTAACCCTGTTTTCAAGTTGTGAATAAATCAGAATTATCCCTCATTCAATTCACTTCTGACAATGATAAGTTGAGAATAAGACCTCATAAAAAATATTCAACTGGGAAGCAGGAGGGATACTACAGCAGAAAATTGGACTTGACTAAGGCAGCCTGGAACTTGAAACTTGACACCACATATGGTCCCATATAACCCCAAACAAAACAAAGCAAACAGAAGTATTGCCAACTTCTATATCTCAGAAACTGCTAATGTACCTCATATGGCAAAGTGGACATTACAGATGTGATTAATAGAAGCATTAATGTTTATCTTGGTATATCTATTGAGCCCAATGTCCCTTATGGAAATGGAGGTTAAAAAAATGTAAGGTAAATAGGACAATTGAGGGCAATGCAAGCAAGAAGTTAAAAAAAAAAGCTTGAAGGGACTGAATATAGCCTGGAATGAAGGAAGCCTCCAGAGATGAGTAAATACAAAAAAGTAGGTTCTCTATAAAGAATCAGCCCAGAAAACTTCTGGACTTCACTTTCAGTAAATCTAGAAATTATGAATTTCTCTTTTGGGAACTAAAGGGAATAAATTTATGCTACTGAAGATACTGTCATTTTTTAACTATAAATTACTTTATTTAAAGACCATGTATCACATAGTTGAAAAAGCTAATCATAATATTTTTGTTTCCAGGTAAGTGTGAGTAAATTATTTAAAAGAGAAACAAAATAAAGGAAGGAGAAAAAAAAGAGTACAGCAACAAGAAAATTTGTAAAAATTATTGTACCTTGAAATGAGGTCATTATATCATTGTCAGTTTAGTAAGCTCTTGTTGCTAATTGATCATTCTGCTACTTCTTTAGTTTCTGAATATTTAGGTGGCTTCAGATACATATTGACATCTAGATTGGCATGTTCCTATGAGAATGACAGTATTAAGAATATTTCAAAATGGTAATTATGTGTGATGGATACAGCGAGCACAAATTCAGCAGGTTGGGGACTTGGTTCTCCCTCTCCTCCTGAGATTGCCAGTATTCACCTGTGTGACTAATGTACTTTTAATCTTTCATGGTTGTTTACATCTCTTTCAAGGACAGATGAACCTATGGAGCTGGCCAAATCTGTCATTGTTAACAGCAGCTTTAGGAAACTAATACATTGAGCAAGTTGACCTTGACCCGTCTAATTAGACCTGATTTTATTCATATATTTTGTTTGTTTTTTGGAGATGGTCACTCTCAGCTGTACTCAGGGTTTGCTTCTTGTTCTACAATCAGAGAACACTCTAGGCAATGTTCAAGGAACTTATGGGGTGCTGTGAATCAAATCTAGGTCAGCTCTGTGAAAAGCAATTTGTAATATCAATTGTACTATCAAAATGGTACATTATTATATGTATTTAAATAAAATGTGTCAACATAATTGACATATTTAATCATTATATGTTTGTTTCCAAATAAGTGAAAGAAGTTATTAAAAAATTGAAAGAAAATTAAAAGAGAAGATAAAGAAGAAACAAAGAAAAAGAAAAAATAAACGAATGAGACTATATTAAAAAGAAACAGAAAGAAACAAAGATGCAAAGAAACAAACAGATGAAAGAAGAAAGAAAATAAGAAAGAAAGAAAAAAAAGAAAATGGAAGAAAGTACAATAGCAAGCTATTGTGAAAATTATTGAATCATCTATTAAGTTATTAATACAATGGCAAAAGATTTAGTAAGCTCTTGTTATATGTCAAGTCTGTTAAATCAGGGTGTTCCTTTGGGTATGACAGCATTAAACAAATGAAGTCAAGAAATTCAAAACTAAATACTTCAAATTTGAGGGCACAATCTTTACTGCAGGGCATCCTGGAAGAAGACCTGATTTGAACCTGATGATTGCATTTGTGGGCATGTTTACAGCTGCCAGGTTTTCCCAGAAGAAGGGAAATACAGGGAAGGCACCCACACTCGCTTCAAAAAACGTCCTGATGATATCAACTCAACAGCCAACATACCTGAAGTGTGGTTCTATAGGTATCTCTGTAGGGAATCTTAGAGGGTCAGTCATGAGGCAGAATTCTCCTCCTCCTCCTCCTCCTCTTCCTCCTCCTCCTCCTTCTTCTTCATACTGCTTTCTCCCCCTCCTTCCTTTTTTTTTTTTTTGTCTTTTTGCTTGTTTGTTTTGGGGGACACACCCAGTGACGCTCAGGGGTTACTCCTGGCTATGTACTCAGAAATCGCTCCTGGCTTGGGGGATCCTGGGATGCAAAAGAATTGAACCGAGGTCCTTCCTAGGTTAGCCGCCTGCAAGGCAAATGCCCTGCCTCTTTGCCCACTGCTCTGGCCCCTCTCTTCTTCTTTCTCTTTTTTATTCCTCCTCTTACTTCTTCCTCCTTTCTCTCCTTTTCTTCTCTTCCTACTTTTCCTCCTTCTTCTCCACACCTTCTCCTTCATCATCATCATCATCATCAAACCCAAGTTTTCTGTATGCAAAGTTAGTGACATATAAACCATGGCTCTAGCACCTCACAGTATTTAATTATGTAATTATTTTCCTTTAAGGTTTTCAGCCTTATTCTTGCCTTGCTTTATAGAGCACTATTTAAAATGATATATGCATGCACATGCTCATTTTGGGAGTGAGTACAACAGTTAAAATATAAAAGTAATCCTATGTTCAACAACACATTAATAGGTAAAGAAAGTGCCGTGTAGATATAGGCAATGGAATATTATGTAACCATAGAAAATTTATTGGGTTTTTCATTGCAACTTGAATGAAAGTTGAGAGCATCTTGTTGAGTGAAATAAGACTATGAAAGAATGGCAAATGCTGTATGAACTTAATAACTTGGTATAAAAATAATAAAACAAGGAAAAAGACTGTCAACTGACACAAACCCTTGTTGATCTTGGTTTATAAAACTGAGATTTCCAAATGGGGTGCTAGAATAGGAGTAAGATGTACATTAGAAGTGATACAAGATAGTGCTGGAGGTTCTTAGGCAAGTTAGTGGTGGGGAGATACAGTACCTATACATCAACATGTAAACATTGATGCTGGAGAGATAGTAGAGTGGCTAAAGCACTTTTCTTGCATACAACTGATCCGGATTTGATCCCTGGAACTACATATGTTCTCCAAATTGTGCTGAGAGCAATATCCCTCAGACTGCAGAGATAGGAATAAGTCCTGTGGATTTTTCCAAAAAACAAAACAAAACAAAACAAAAATCTAACCCATGAACATTATTATGCCCATATTATCTAAAATACAATAAAAATTTTAATTTGGAGAGAATTCTGGGGACGAAACTCAGGGCCTGATATATATGAACTCCGTTACTGACTCATACCTGTAATACCTTTATTTGTGTTTTAGGAAAATTTATACTCTAAATAGAGTACTTAACTCTGTGTATTATTCTAGAAGACTACTGATTGTGTGTTTCTTAACACGTATGTCTATTATAGAATATGACATATTCTCAAAATCATGAGATCTGGTATTCAGAGTCAAGAGAAAATACACTGGTCACAAAGTTTAATAAATATAGTTACACTTGAAAACATAGAATATTAAACACCTACTCTAAAGGATACATTTCATTGATATTAAAGTTTGGTTTTTTGTTTGTTTGGTTTTGGTTTTTGGTTGTTTGGTCAAACCTGGCACTGCTCAGAAACCTGGCTGTGCGCTCAGAAATCACCTCTGGCAGGCTCGGGGATCATATGGGATGCCAGGATTCAAACCACCATCCATCCTGGATTGGCTGTGTATAAGGCAAACACTGTATTGCTGTGCTATCTCTCAGGCTCTTAATTTTTTTTAATTTAAATGTCTGTTTGGTGTGTAATTCCCCTCACCCCACACCATCTTCACAGCAGCAACAAAAATGGGAAGAGAACATTTTTTTTTAAATAGTTTATCCATTAACACATTTTTCCCTTTACTGGTCCATGGGTTCCCTGAGGACAGAAATTCTGAATTGTTGCTCTTTGATTCCACAACTAATAAGATGCCTGGCTAGTAGTAGGTGATGAGCCTTTTTTCCAAGGAAAGAAAGAAAATAAATAAAATGGAAGAGGTAGAAAATATTTTTTCCAGAATGTTTTTCCTGAAATGAATGAATTAAGCCAAATTGATGTTCATCATTCAATAGCTATGCTATTTATCAAAAATATTAAAAAATACAATTATATGCACATTTCTACCAAGTGAGCTTGCTACTAAGCTCAGCCTAAAGAATAAAAATTAATTACAATGACGACTGATTATTTAGAAATTGTGATAGTAATTGGTTATGTTAGTGGATTTAATTTCCCATAAATTTGAAGTGAAATTATTTGGGTGTTTTATTTTATTTTTTAGTTTTTGGGTCATACCCAGCAGCACTCAGGGGTTACTCTTGTCTCTACACTCAGAAATCGACCCCAGCAGGCTTGGCGGGGGGGGGGGGGGAACATATGGGATGCTGGGATTCAAACCAATGCCCTTCTGCATGCAAGCCAAAAGCCTTACCGCTGTGCTATCTCTCTGGCCCCTAGTTGTGTGTTTTAATCCCAATAAACTCATTCAATGTTTTTTTGTGACTTTTACAATAACATTTAGTTAACAAAAGGCTGAGCTTTCAGAAGATTTCCATATACTCCATAATATGAAATAGTGACATAAGCAAAATTTTGTCAAACCATTTAGAAAAGTAAATAGAATAAGAACTAATGAGACCAGAGAAAAATGTTTAAACAGTATTCACTCATCTATATTTATTGTTTGATAAAATCTTTATAGAATTGGCACTAAGAAGAAATTTAATGTAAAAATAAGTTTTTGAGATACATACTGATATTGATGCTGAAATAAACTCTTTCTAAATGTCACAGACATTATTCTTCTCATCCATGCTATTCATTTCTTAGACTTCAAAATTTTCCATATGTGGCCATAATGATCATATGGAATAGACTTACTATATAAAGGAGGGAGGTCTGTTACTGGTACATGAGCTGTGCATAGTAGAGCTATGAGCTACTCTTGTAAGTCTCTCTTACATTCCCTCACCAAACTTCCCAAAGGAGAGGCATATTCCCAGGAAAATTTCAAAAGGGTACAACAGTAAGCCTGGATGATGATTCCCCTGGGAAAGTTACATCTCATTTTTTCTTTTTTAGGAGCAGAATTAAATCATATGACCTCCAAATTCCTTGCTATTATGAAATTCTGACTCTACCCTTGGCCTGGAGAACAGTGGTGTTCATTAAAAAGGAATCTTTCTTTGTCAGGTTCTTCTGCCCCGAATATGTCATGTCTTGACTTGTATACAATAGAGAGTTAAGGATAACTCCCTTTGATCCCGTCGCTAAAAATATTTATCTTCTTGGTGTTTCAAACATTTTCTCCTACTAAACACTGTAACCTTGACATAGCTGGATTACTACTTAACTATAAATATATACTGTTGGCAAAACCACATGAAACAATTGACTTCAAGTGACCTTGAGACTGTCAGTATAGCCAAGCAAGTATCTCATTATCATTCTGTGCCAGAGAAGAGAATTTTCCTCCCATTCAGCTGATTTACAGTGCCTTTGTTCACTGGATACAAGGCAGTAAGAATTTTTAAATGCTCAACATCATATGATGTGACGTGAATTTCAACAGCTTATTTGGAGGAGCTATTTTTAATCTATTAAAGCATGATTAATGTGACCATTTTCTCCTTATCACTTTCTTAGATTTAATTAACAACTGGTGTGATTATTCTTTCTAGTGTTGCTAGACTATTAAGTTTATGAATCACGAATGTAGTCTTCTAGGGTAAAAAAATAATAAAACTTTTTATGGATAGGACAAGATTGTGAGTGAGTCTGTATCTGAAGGGTGATCAGATTTGAAAGATCTGCTTACAAGGGCACAGGTTATAAATTCACAAACATTATCTAAATGGGCCTGTGATTCAGTTCTAAATTCCTGTAGCATAAGTTTTTCTACTGTGTAAAGGTAAGTTTTGGAAAGATTAGTTGTTACCCAATGCTACTCTTCTTTATTTTATTTTATTTTATTTTTTTGGGGGGCCACACCTGGTGACGCTCAGGGGTTACTCCTGGCTATTCGCTCAGAAGTCGCTCCTGGCAGGCACGGGGGACCATGTGGGGAACCGGGGGATCGAACCGTCCTAGGTTAGCGCAGGCACCTTACCTCCAGCGCCACCGCCCGGCCCCTTTATTTTATTTTTTATGTCTTTTCATAACAGCTAGTAATAATTTGGCAAGAAAACACTGGAAGATGAATTGGTTTTACTTCCAATATTTTAGAGCTCCAAGTAAAGACTGCGAATTTCTTCTGACTTGGAATCCTGTTAAACAGTAAATGCCAGCTTCAAGGCACCTGATCTTGATTTACCAAGACAGATAAAAATGTGTTTTGAGGGTCCAAAGAGATAGCACAGCAGTAAGGCTTTTTGGCCTTGCTCACGGCCAACCTGGATGTACTCCAGTTCTATTCCCAGTATACCATATGGTTCCCTGAACCTGCCAGGTGCGACTTCTCAGTG